>JABUQX010138053.1:17500-26303 GCA_015478945.1 Trachelipus rathkii | reverse complement strand
TATATTCAGCCCATTCTATTGCTTCTACCTTACTCATAGTTTCATCTGTTAAAGTTGACCCTACAACTCTTTTCGCTAATTTCGACTTCCACACAATCGTGTTTTTCTTTCCGTTACTGTCTCTTAATAAGACACAGTAACTAATTTGAGTCTTACCTTCATCAATATTTCCCAAAAGATGTGTCTGGATGAACTTCGAGAACTAATTTTCCCTTTTTTAATTTCTCTATTACTAACTCAGTTTTTATCCTTTTTGTCTTTTCAACTACTTTATTTATTTCCAACAGGTTATGAACATTAGCACATGCATATTTTTTCCTAGTTTACTCACAGAGAAGCTCAACTCTTGTGTAGTATGCTGTGCTAGCCAATTGAGTTTTCCTAATACAGAACGATATGACGTCTGTTCTTCATTACTTAAATTGTCATCCAAATACATCCTTTTTTCCATGTCAATCTTCTCTAATTTTTCTTGTATATATTTATTCTGATCCATCATAATGTCTTCTTTTTTTTCTCTTATGTGTATTCCTATATATTGAAAATCTTCTCTCATTACACTTCCCACCTTTAATTTTTGATTAATCTTTCCAATTATCTTTTCATGAAAACTCTCTTCACCTCCATAGATCATATCATCAACATGAGTTCCCATTATCCCTATAAGTTTACCGTTTTCCTTCCAGAAAAAAAATTGTTTTTTCCACTTTACTTTTCTCACCTGTTTCTTTCACTATGTCACTCATACTGTCATACCAACTTCTTGCGGCATCATTTAATCCATATACTGCTTTCGGACTTCCAATTTTCAGTCTGCTTCTTGTTTCAATTCTTTTGAAGTTTTTTCCTTGAAGATATGCAGTTTTTACATCTAAAGTATTTATTCTCCAATCATTCATTTTTATTATTGACGTAGATTTTTTAAATTTTTAAACCTTCAAAATAAAAACGAGAGTCACAAGCCACACTATCTTTGTTGATTTTCCATGAATGAGAAGTGAAACGCAGTTCAGTTCCCAATAAAACCCTGCAGTTATTATCCATCTTGTTCTCACGGGTCTCATGTTCTTATTCAAATCAACCTGCCGCCAGATCATTTTCCTTCCGGCGGTTCTTATTTTTGGCGCACGCCATTATGTTTCAATCTTTGTTTACTAAATCTATTCGGATCATTTCTGGATCTTTTCTTTATCATTCTATAAAAATCTGAACAACTTCGACTGTAGTATCTCTTTTGGATCAGATATCGTAACGCTTTGGTGGTTTTCTTTTTCTCATTGTCTTCTCTTATAATATTATAAGAATATTTATATTTACCTCCTTTTTTTCCTCCTTTACTCACAATTCTAATTCTTATCCGCCTTTCTTCATCGGGCTGCTTAACCATATATCCTCCTCCTATTTTTAATTTTGATATATTTAATCTTTGTCTTTATCATTCTCCTCCTCCTCCTCCTCTTTATATATCTTCACTACTATCTTCCTCTTCTTCACTTGATGAGTTCTCCTCTCTCTTATCCTCTTCATCTTCCTCGTGATTTATCTTTTGTATTCTTGTTATATGCACTTTGTTGATTTCTTTCATATTACCTCCATGTCTCACCCACACAGTTTTTCCTTCTCTCCCCACCACTTTTGCAGGTCCTCTCCATTTGTTTTAATTCCTCTTCTTATAGAAAACTTTGTCTCCCAATTCTGCCTCCTCAAGTTTATGATGTCTGACATTGTTTTAAAGCTCTTTATTCTATTCTTACAATCTATACTTTGTACAATTTCCTGTATTTTTCCTTGAATTTCCATAATCTCATTCAACTTGATTTTATTTGATTTTTGTTCTAATTGGGCAGTGCTCAGCTGCTGTTGTTGGATTATATCCAAACACTTTGTCTAGGTGAAAAACCACCAGTTGAAATTATCTCATTTCTAGCATTTACTATCCAATAGTTCTCCGTTTCTTTCTCTGTTTTTTCTTTTTCTTTTCTTAAGCTCTCCTTTAGAATTCCTACCATTCTCTCGCATTTACCGGTGCTCCACAGACTTTCGCCTGCTGTGCTTAAAAGTTCAATACCAAAACTATCTGCAAATTCCTTATTCTGGAATTTCCTTCTCCATCAGTTAGTATTTTCTCCGTTGGACTATTCAATCAACTTTCTAAACTACAATTTCTCATTTCTTGGTCTTTTACTTTTTATCCATTTGGCTTGACAGAATCTAGTGTTCCAATCTATTAATACAAGAAATTTATCACCGTCCAGTTCCTGGCTCTAATGCTATAGTTCATTGAACTTCTTAGCTAAAGGCAAAATTACAGGTTTGCTAGGGTTTTTAAATCTCTTACAGATATCACAATTTTCACAACTTTTTGATATTTCTTTTTCCTTTTACTATTTATCAAATTTTTTTTTTTTTGGCATACTGAGTGATTAATTCTTCGTTTCTCAAAACTGCAATGTGAAATCAAGGTGAAGTTCCTACAATTCTTCTACATTCTGATCTCTTTAACCATCTCTCTTCTTTATATTTAAGACACTTTTTCCTTCTTGTCTAGTTCTCAACTTTACTTTCAAATGACCTTTCTCATCTTTCACAAAAGGAATCTTTTTCCATTCTACAAGTTCATTGCATTCTAGGATCATTTCTTTAAAATTAATTTTTGATTCGAGTTTTTCGAGTACTCTAGTTCCAATAAGCAAAGGAATATTACCTTCTAGAATTTAAGTTCCTAGATATACCTATCTATCATTTTACTTTTACTTTGAAATTTTTCATTATCAAAAAAATAATTCTTGTGAATATCTTTTTTTTTGTTTGGTACGTTTCTTCTAATTCTTCCTCTCTCATTGAACTCATTATATATCCTAGTCACAATTCACCAACAACTGTATTTGGGCATCCTGTGTCTATGATACCCCAAACGTCTCTTTCATTTCTTTCATAATTGTCAATATGAAGTTCTCCTAATAGAACTACTTCTCCCTTATATTTTCCACTTTCTTCTCACCTACTCTTGAACAGTGATATCTCAGGTGACCCTTTTTTCCACAGGTTGCACAAAATCTGTCTTTAAATCTACAGACCGATTCACTATGGCCTTCTCCGCGGCAACTTTTACAAATTTTTCCTTTTTTTCAGGACATTGATACCTCATATGTCCTTTTTTATTACAATTAAACATTTTGTATCTTTTTTCCTTTCACCTTCACTCAACCAAGCCCTTTCATTTTTTCCTTGAACTCCTTTAACGCTATCTCCCTTAATATCTATCAATACTTCAGTCACTCTCTTGTATTTCATCTCTCCATCTATACTACTCATCACGATTTTTTCATCTTGTTCATCTAACCTACTCCTCACAAATAACAAACCTCCAGTTTGTTCCTCATCCATTTCCTTCATTCCTGATGTAATACTTTTCCTTAAGGTGGCATCAAATCTACTTACATAATCTACCATGTTTTCTTCCTTTCCTCTTATAATTCTGAAGAGATCATTCATGTTTCTGATCTTTGTTCTTTTTTCATCTATTCCATATTTTTTTGTCTAAAATTTTGATGATTTCCTTCCATCCTTCACATTGAAATATCCTCTCTTTATATCTTTTACCAATTGCCATGGTTCTCCGGACAAAGCATTCCAAATGTTGATCCCTAAAAATCTAACTATGTCTTTCATACTCCACACTAGTGATGCAGGTAACATCCGCATCCGCGGAACATCCGAACATTTTTAAAGATCCGCATCCGCGCTTTACCCTGCAGATGTTTATTGTCGAGATTTGATAAAGAATTTTATAATAAAAATACTTAAGATGAATCTAATTGCAAACTTTAAATGAGAGACATGGGACTTGACTCAACTGTGTAATGATGACTCATGATCTCGCAGTATGAAGTTCATAATAATTTGAGTAAACAGAGTCACATGAGATTAGGGATGCCAAAAACATCAGCGCCTCTACAGCTTCTGTCTCCTATATAATACCATTAATCTCAATGATAAGGAAGCATTTTGAACCATCTTCAAATGAAAATGATGACAATTTAAAAAGAATGAAAGATGTAATGAAACTAGAGCTAGAAAAACGTTTTGGTTCTGTGAAAATTATGAACTTTATACTATTGCAACTTACCTAGATCCCCGTTATAAAGGCAAGTTTTTTATAACAATATTAGAACAAGTTAAATCGTCACTTTGTGTTGCAGTATTAATTCGCCACCCATTAAAAATAAAAAAATGAAATCTACAGAACCAACACCTCCTAGAAGTAAATCAATAACAGATTCACTGGTATAATTTCTACAGTCTAGTAGTGATGAAGAAACACGCATTACCAAAAGATGTAGTGCAAATGATTGAAAACTATCACCAAGAACAAAAAAATGACTAGATACAAATGATGATCCTATTAGTTGGTGGAAAGTTAAGCAAAATGCTTACCCACGCTTGAGTAAACTTGCAAGGAAATACTTGGCCTGTCCCCCAACTAGTGTTCCAAGTAAGAGAGTATTTAGCAATGCTAATAAATAAGCGAATAAACAATAAAAACCACCCACAGTCAATGAGTCACAGGAGATTTTACTCTCTTTCAGCGGGATTCGAACATTGGACTCCGCGTCGCAGAGTTAACAATAACCGGATGCTCCAACCACTAGGCCATCCACTCCCCCAAAAAGAACTCTTCAACGTAGTTTTTTTAAAGCACCCGTTTTTTCCTCCCCTAAATTGCTGATTACTCAAAAATATAATATACTGTAACAATACAAAGAAATTGGAAAAAAATGCCACAGACTATTCACATATACAAGCATTAATAAAGAATGAAAAAGACAAACATGCAAAAGGAAATAATCCAGCTATAATAAACAATAGTAGTCAATGTTGCATTCGATGTTCAATAGACACCCATTGTAAAATATTTCTTAATATTAAATACTAAAATGTCAATGAATGTAATACCTTTATTACATAACAAAGGAAATAATCCAGCTATAAATAAACAATAGTAGGCAATTGTTATATTCGATGTTTAATAGACACCCATTTAAAAAAATTCTTATATTAAATACTAAATGTCAATGAATTGTAATACCTTATTACCAACCATATTCAATAACACCCACTTTAGAATCGGTTACTCAATAGTAAAGGACCAAAAAATGTCAATGAAATAATACTTTATTACCAAATTCAATATTCACCCAATACAAAATTTTATTACTCAACATTAAATACCAAAAAAAGTCAATAATTATGATACCTTTTATTATCAATATTCAATATAACCAATACAGACTTCTTTAAATGTTATAACAAATCTTTCTAATCATATTATTAACAACCCATCCCAAAGTTTTACATTCATTTCTAATAACTCCAAACAATTGGAAAAACCCCACCTCAAGCTCTTTAATATATAATTTATATATATATACAGGTTACACTCAGGGTTTTTTTTATCTCAATATACCCGGGTATATCTCTGCCAATGACGATCCTCAGTCGGATTCCAATCCAATCAGAACCAAGTCCCCCCAAAAAAACTGAAAAAAAAAAAATTAAAACAAACTTTTGTAAATTAATTTTAACAATAACCAGAATAGTCAATTAAAATAAAATTATGAAATTAAAATTCTTTATTATAATTTTCAAAAAATTCAAAAAAAAGCGCAAATAATAATTAGAAAGAAAGGAAGCATCCCATAAAACAAACAAAAAAAATTAGTTAATCCATACCTGTGACAAATTCAGTGCCCATTTTTTCCTAAACAGTAATCACCATGGAAGATGGAAAAAGGTTATGAATGTACACTGGAAAAACAGTAAAATAACCATCTTTCAATCATTGTAATCATAAATAAAATGAGAATAATAAAGTAATCGAATACAGATAGCATTAAATGCAATAAAATAATTTTTGAACACTTCAAGATTTCCAAAGATAAAATAAATTCATAATCAATAAGGTCATAAAAAATATAATCAAGATATACACCTTTAATACATCGAAATTGATCACCCGCACAAAAACAAAGACCCTTGACCACCATCAAACCAAAGCACCAACCAAATTATTCCAGAAATTTCTTTTTCACTAAAAAAAACTTAACAAATAAATAAATTCAAAGTATTTGCCTAAAAAAACACAAAAAAAAAACAGGTGAAATAAAATTCACAATAGTAACGAGAACGAATGTAAATTAAAAACATTGAATCAACTCTTATCAGAATAATTAATGGCGAATGACTACCTGCGAGACAAAGACATAATAAAAGGAATTAAAACTGAAGAAAAAAAAGATTGAAAAAGCGAATACTGATGTCGTTGCATCTCCCACTAATATAAAAAAAACAATTTAAAAAATAAAAAAAATATGAGAATAAAAAAAATAAATACCTGCACCCAGACTTACCACAGTATGAGAAATGGTGGTCCAAAAAATATGCGCATGGTCTCATTCAATCAGAATGACATGGTCATATTTAAAGTTGCAGGGCGTCTGGTTTTCGATACTGTTTGATCCTTTACAAGATATAACTGTAAATCCTCAAATTACCCCATTGTGTCATTTACCCTCCACCACTTAAACACAACTCTGCCTTTGGGGGAAAACCCAGATAGTCATATTGGGGCCACAAATGACATAAAACAATAAAACCTTTTGTAGCAATTTATTTCCGATTTGGAATCTAAGTCTACTGGCCTAAACTTTACTATTCCGAAAAAAAGGAAGCCTCTCTGATCTTTTCAACTATCACCTTATAGCTCTAACTTGTATTCTGTCTGAGATCTTTGAAACCCTTCTCAACTCTCATTTCTTAGATTATCTGAAATCTCATTCATTTCTATCCGATCGCCAGTACGACTTTCGCGCAGCTTGAGATTACTGGCGCATATACTTCCTATTTTAATGTTTAGGTTTACCGCTTATTTAGAACTATGGGAGACTTTCGTGGTGGCACTTGACATATCCAAAGCATTTGACCGGGTATGGCACGCATCTTTGCTCTCCAAGCTCCCCTCCTTTGGGTTTCCTCCTTCTTTTTGCTTATGTCTAGCTTTCTTTCAAATAGCTAAACATCGGCTCTGGTTGATGGAGCGACTTCTTTTTCTGTCAATAGTGGTGTTCCTCAAGGTTCTGTCTTATCTCCTACTTTATTCCTACTCTTCAGTAATGATCTTCTCACCTGAACATCTAACTCTATCCACCCATATAACGATGACGAAACTTCATTCTTCAACTCATTTCAATTCTACTCCCCCTTTTACTTCTTGAATTTCCTCTTGCCTTAATCTTTCTGATTCTATCCTCGCTGATCTGGATAGAATTTCCGGGTGGGGTCGTCTCAACCTTGTGAAATTCAATTCTTTAAATACCAAACTTCTACAAACCTCCCTCACTAAGACACCTTCTAATTTCCCATCTCTTTTTCAACGGTTCTCTCGTCTCTCCTGTTGACAATCTAAACATCCTTGGCCTTAACATAAACAAAAAATGTCTTGGAAACCTCACATCACAACGGTTGCTAGGGTGGCTTCAAAGAAACTGGGAGTTCTGTTTAGACTGCAAGACTTTTTTTCCTCTTCTTAGTTACTCTAGCTATACAAGGGCCTCATCCGCCCTTGTTTGGAGTACTGTATTGCTCTCAAAGGCCAAGTCAGAGGTCAAGTCAAAGGCCAAAAGGATTATAAACTGTTCTGTACTTTCCACTTCACTTGACCTTCTATCCTTTCTTTTCTATAGGTACCGCAGCGGCAGGTGCTCGAGGGAACTTAGCACCCACATACCACCACCTTCAAGATGCCTTCATAACACAAGGGCTGCTGTGTCTTTGCATGAGTTTTGTGTTGATATTGGTAACTCCAGGCTAGTTTGTTGCAGATCTTCCTGCCACCTCAGTTCTGTGGAATTCTCTTCCATCTGTGTTCCCCGCTGAATTTAATCTCTCACACTCTAAAGCCTGCGACTGTGCTCATCTGCGTAATTTACGTTAGTTGGTGAACATTTGAGATGTACAACACCCCCTCCTTGAATAGGACTCTGCCTGTGAGTGGTGGTGACAACTGTGTATATATATATATATATATATATATATATATATAATATATTATATATATATAGTATTATATAATATATAGATATAATATATATATTATATATATATATATATATATAATATATATATATATTATATAATATATAATATATAATAATATATATTATATGTATATGTATATGTATATATGTAGACAAATATGTATATATATATAATATATAATATTATATTATTATTAAAGTATCAGTATCAGTATCTGCAAAAATTTTGGTATCAGTTTTGAAAAAATTGTGGGGATATGTATCAGTATCAGACTAAAATTCTGGTATTGATGCAATATATATATATATATATAATAATATAAAATATATATATATATATATATATTATATATATATATATATATATATAATATTATATATATATATATTATATATTTATAATATATAATATATATAAAGCTATATATATATATATATAAATATATATATATATATATATATATATATATATATATATATATTATAGACTATATATATATATATATATTATTATATATTTATATTAGTGATGGGACGATAATCATCATCGGCAAAATTGGCATATTTTTTCAATCTCATCGTCAATTTTTGCTGATTATTTTGCTCGATTAATTCAACAAATATTAAGAATTTGGATAATATTAAAACTCAATAATAATAATCATGATATATATATATATATATATATAATATATATTATATATATA
>JABUQX010138053.1:7500-12500 GCA_015478945.1 Trachelipus rathkii | reverse complement strand
AGCTCATTCTACCCTTGGATTAAAATTCAAAATATTTTTGGATGGTGATTTTCTTTCTAAAGACTTGATTAGTTTTTCTTCTATAGTACCTGGGATCAATGTGATGGTGGATTTGTGGCAAATTATTAAATTAGGACTGATTTTTTCGCATGGAAATGCGACAGTGGAGGAGGTTTTCTATAAATTAAGCAATTTAGTGGAGAATCTGAAAGAACAGTCTGATTTCTCAAAGAACAGTGCACAATGCTATAAGAACTCATGAAAGTATTCATAAAATTCCTATTCACTCAAATAATGTTGACAAATGTAAGAGCTCCCATAGTAGATATGAAGAACATCTCAAAAGAGTCAACAAAACCAAGAAGAAGAAGAGAAATAAAAAGGTTGAAAAAAGAAATTATTCCTACAGATCTATAAACTTGAAGAGCAGAGAAGAAAGATGTCAAAACTGAAAACTTTGACAGAAGAGACGCTATAAAATCCAAATTTCAGATGCTTGAGAAGAAAAAGTAACCTAAATCTCCCCATTTTGAACTTTTTGGGATCACAGTGGACGTTATTCACCTAGTCCATTAATGTAGCTTTTAATTTATTTCCTCTTTGGATAAATAAAACGTTACCTGTTGGAAAAAATAAAAAAAGGAGTTGCGTTGGACGGCTATGAGGAAGGTATAGGCTGATTACTAAAAAATTAAAATATTTTTTTAAAATTCATCCATGATGATGAACAGTTTCTAAAAGTAAATTTTCAATATTAATGTATGAACTGAGTTAATAGGCTGCAATAATGATTAAATAGATATTTTATACGCCAAAAGTAACGAACACGCTGGTCAGGGAAAATTGGCGAATTTGGTCAGGGAGGTCAGGGAAAATCAAATTCAAAATTCAGTCGTGAACCCTGTATATATAATAATTATATATATATATATATATATATATATATATATATATATATATATATATATATATATATAATATATATATATATATATATACTATTTATATATATATATTATATATATATATATATAAATATACCGGTAATATTTAATATATATATATTATATATATATATATTATATATAAAATATATATATATATATATATATATATACCGGTATATATATTATATTATATATATATATATATATATATATAATATATTATACTATATATATTATATATATATAGACCAACCGGGCCGGAGAATTTTTGCGGGGCCGGGGGGGCCGGGGCTCTGTAATTAGCCGGGGCCGGGGCGGGGGTTAGCTAAAATTAAAATGTAAGTCAAAAAAACACTTGAAAAGTCTTAAAACTTAGGATGAAAATTTAATATAATTTCAATTAATTAATTAATTAAATTATAAAAAAGGAATACATTTAATAATTCAATTAAATAAATATTTTCCAAAAAGAAATTTTTTAAAATAATTGATTTTCTAGAAGAAATAAGTTGTATTATATATATATATATATATATAATATATATATATAATATATATATATATAATATATTATATAATATATATATATATATATTATATATATATAGTATATATTTAAAATACTTTGTCGTAGTGATATATTTACTTTAGAGAGGAAGCCCTTGGATATCTTTTAGTATTATTGCTTTACTGTCACCTCATTTTATTACTAAATGTAAACACAAATTAAAACATTGTTAAAGACACTTTTTTTTAATGAAATAACTTTTTAAAAAGGAAATGCTATTTTCGTCCCGATACGCGGAGACCTCTTAGGTATGCGACGGATTTTCTTTCTTGATCGTCATCAGTTCAGTGTGTTTCCAGTTCTGGTCTGCTATTTTTTCATGGTGTTGTTGAAATATTTGATGGTTTTCAGATATTCATTTTGTATAAAATTCTATCTTAACTTCACCGGGATGCTTTTGTTGTTGTTACTATTATAAATGCAAAAGGATTCCATGATTTTGCGATGGTTCGTGTGATTGATATTTCTGATCATCTTTATATTGTTGAAATTGATAGAGTGGCCTGTGTTACGAATATTAACTTGTAAAGCTGAATTTATGCTGTCCTTGTGCAGGTCATCTGTATGTTGATTTTTTCTTCTTTGCAAATCTATGGTTTCACCTATATATGTTGTTAGGGAGAGTTAATGGAAAAAAGACCCGGATTATTAACTGTTAACAGAGTCCCCAAACCACCCAATAAATTTAGAAAGTGAGATCGGAAACTAATACAGCGTCGAAAATCAGAGACTGAAAGGAACTGTCTGTTAATGATTAATGGATTAATTCTATTAGAGAAAGAGAGAAAAATTAGTCAGTTAGTATGCTACTGTGGCGCGAAAGGTGTTAAGAGGTTAGTCGAATAATAAATAACTAAAGTGTTAATATCTATCTACCTCCACCTCTGTTAAACTGTTAATGGCAAGACTTTAGCCTAACGGTACTACACTATTCACCTGAACGTTTCCAATCGTTCCTTCTGCAAAGAAAGCACTGAATCCTCTGAGATGAGAGTAAGTGCGTAGTGCGTAATCCACCCGTGAGTTAAATAACCCCTCCTTGAATATATGTATTATATTCGTTGAAGAGAAGTTCATTAATAAGATAGGGGAAATAAAAACGTTAACATAAAATGAACGTTTATTAAGTTATTTATGGGGGAGGATTATCTAAGTATATTTGATAACTGTGAGCTGTCGGTTCGGTCTAAGATGTAGACACGAGCCTAAAATAAGGTTGATGTTCGAATTTGTGTGCGTTCGAATTCCAGAGCAAGTATTAGTAACTATCTGGAACAAGAAGGTTAGAGTGTGTGATAAAGTATAGGATGCAAAACTATAAACCTAGAACACACTCAACTTATTGTTCCTTTGAGATGGACTGTTTCTGAGAACTGCGTCTTGGGAAAATCTGAAGAGGGGTAAAGTCCCACAAAACGGGAATCGAGAATACCACGGTGATGGAAAACAGGCCGAAAACAGGCCCCAGCAATGGCACTATGAAGCCGACAACAGGCCCCAGCGATGGCACCTGTGTAAAGATAAAAGAGGCATAAACTGTTAAATGTGCTCCATAGCGAAAAACTACATGGGAATAAACTGAAGCGTGGCCTTACACTTACCCTTGGAGATTTAAGAGAACCGTTTCTCCAAAGGGTGAAGTTGAAGAGTCTTGAAAGGTAGTACTGTTGACTCTGCTAATCTGATAATCTGATAGGAATAAAAAGTAGGTAAGACCACGACAGAAACGATGATGGAGCATGCTTCATATCTAGGAAATAAGAACACTGTAATTGATGATAAACATACTTAATAAGTCTTACTTTTCCCAGATATGATTCCTTTTCCACAAAGGAGATATAGGCATCAAAAATGGCAATGAGTGTGGGATATTGGTAAATGGAAAATACCCACGAAAGATGTTGTCCAAATAAATAAATAAATATGCTGTGAAATGCCTAACTACAGTATATCAATTTCCTAAAGAATCGAGAATTAGTAATTTTGGGAAAAAACAACAGTTATGATTAATAAGGACATAAATATAATAATAATGAGAACACCAGATATTACAGACTTTACAGATAATACAGATATTAGGGCGAGCCTGGAGCTTCAGGGTGGGCCTGGAGCTGCTGTATGTGCAAACCCCAACAATGTTTTATTGCAAGTATTGCAAGGGATGTGATATATACAGCTTTGGGGGAGATTTTCTTTTCGTTTTGGGGGTTTGAGAATGTTTTTTTAAGGTGATGTTATTTGATGGAATGAGGGTAATATTTTTTGGTAATATTTGTTTTAACGAATATAATGGTAATTGAGGAATTGGTAAAAAGGAGGTGTTGCTATTTTTCGGGGGAAAGGTGCTATAGTACCTCGTTTTTACTTTGTTAAATGCTTTTGTGATGAAAAACTCAGGATAGTAAAGTGATTTGAAAGTATTGTGGATGTATTTAGTTTCTTGTGCTAGAAGAGGGGGAGAGCATATACGAAAGGCACGGAGAAATAGAGATGACAGAACAGCTAATTTTGGTGTTTGGGGATGATTAGATAACCAATGTATATAGTTTGGTGCGAATGTTGGTTTTCTATATATAGTAAATTGCAAGTAATTGTTATTCCATGTGATTAAGGTATCGAGGAAGGGGATAGAGTTGTTGGAAGGCATTCTATCATATACTGAACTGAAGGATTGAATAGAGCTTAATATAGTTTTAGACATCATTAGGCGTTGGTTGTTGTGAGGGAGTAGACAAAAATGTCTCTAATATCTAATCCATAAACTAATGTTTAATTAAGGGGAAGTCACACTTTGGGGCCTATTTTCGGGTCCATTTTCTGCCCCACCTAAAAATGGACATAAAATTCGGAATTCTCAGCCGATTTTGACTATATATATAAACACCAAAATATAGCTTTTTTTGCCCTCTAAAACGTTGATTTCCGGTGTTTTTCGTGTCTGTAGTCATTCTTTCAGAATTTTGAATTTTCAATTTTAATGTTTTTGACATTCTTCGTAATATCTTCCAGAATTTTTTCCGAAATGACTTTCAAACTTGAAATATGCATAGATAGGTCCATTATCTAAAATAGTAGAGAAGTACTTTTTCGATTTTTTAAGTTTTGTGCTCAGCGTTGTCCAATTTCCAAACCCACCTTTTTTTGAATTTTGAAATGAAAAATTGCGATAATTTTTTTCTGTTCGGGCGAAGTGGATAAAATTTTGCAGGGCTTATGTGTCATGGGAGTTGCACATTTTACTTAAATTCATTTCTTCGTATTATGCATTAGTTTTTGATTTTGTTCTTGGAACAAATTTAAAAAAAAAAAAAATTCGAAATTTTTTCAAAAATTTCTTTTGCGTTTACACAAAATTTATCTAAGTAAAAAAGATGCATCTTGCCCGATTTCATTCACTTCGCCTAAACAGAAAAAAAATTATCGCAATTTTTCATTTCAAAATCCAAAAAAAAATGGGTTTGGAATTGGACAACGCTGAGCACAAA
>JABUQX010138053.1:0-2500 GCA_015478945.1 Trachelipus rathkii | reverse complement strand
ACGAACCATATTAGATCGAAAGTACGTATAATCTAGCCTGACAACAACAACAACAACACAATAATATGAAACAAACTTGGACAAAACAAAACAAAACATTACAAAGTTTTTTATCCAAACATGACATAAAAATAAGTTCTTTGAATAAAATATCATAGTAAAGTGTAATAATTTAGTGGTCCTAAAGCATTAAATCAGTAAAGCAATCCGTCCCACCCTGTCCTCCCCACTCTCCCAACACCCTTCTATGATCTATTGATCTATAAAATCACCATATTTCGAGTATCATTTTGCATAAACATAACATAAAAATAAGTGTTTTATATACTGACCCACGAATATTTGCTTCCGTAACAAAGTTTTCACATCAATAAAGCTATCATATCATAACATGAACTAAGAATATAATGTACAACGACGAATAAACTGTCAACATTAACAAAGTTCCGATCATAACCGGACCAAACATTATTTTATTATTATTATTATTATTATTATTATTATTATTATTAATAATCATAACAAAGTTTTAACAACCGAAAAGTTAACATAATATCACTTAAACTAAGATCATAACTTACCTTACGTACGAATAAACAGTCAACATTATCAAAGTACACTGGTTAATATCAGTAAGTAACTACCACGGCATCACAAAACGTAACCCTAATGTTAAGCCTGCCATGTAAGCCTAACTGAACATCTGTGTTTTATATAGCGTCAAACCTCGGTAAGTATGTTAGTTAGGTTCTTTGTAGGGTGTAGACAAGTTGGTTACGTTTTGTGATGCCGTGGTAGTTACTTACTGATATTAACCAGTGTACTTTGATAATGTTGACTGTTTATTCGTACGTAAGGTAAGTTATGTTCTTAGTTTAAGTGATATTATGTTAACTTTTCGGTTGTTAAAACTTTGTTGTGATTATTAATTAATAATAATGATTTAAATAATAATAATAATTAATAAAATATGTTTGGTCCGGTTATGATCGGAACTTTGTTAATGTTGACAGTTTATTCGCATGTAAGGTATGTTATGTTTGTCGTTGTACATTATTTCTTAGTTCATGTTAATGATTTATGATAGCTGTTATGATGTGAAAAACTTTGTTACGGTAGCAAATATATTCGTGGGTCAGTATATAAAACACTTATTTTCATGTTATGTTTATGAAAATGATTACTCCGAAATATGGTTGATTCTATAGATCAATAATCATAGAAGGGTGGTGGGGAGAGTGGGGGGACAGGTTGGACGCGATTCTTTACTGATTACTGATTAAATTGCTTTAGGACCACTTAAATTATATACACTTATATGATATTTTATTCAAAAGAACTTATTTTATGTCATGTTTGGATAAAAAACTTTGTAATGTTTTGTTTTGTTTGTCCAAGTTTGTTTCATATTATTGTGTTGTTGTTGTCAGGCTAGATTATACGTACTTTCGATCTGATATGGATCGTTCGTACGTCGAATTCTTGATTATTTCTTCTCATTGGTGGAAAGAAAGAATCTCATTACATTTTGGGTACTGTTTATACACTCGAGTTTCATCAGTAGGATATGTACGCTGTGTTTGATTCGATGACGTCTCCACCCCTCCTTCTACGGGATTGTTGGTTGATATCTATTACGAGGACTTCAGTATTTCCAAGCGGATGTTTGTCCTTTATATTTATTCGTAAACCAAGTGGAGTCAGATACATTATTTGTATTCCAGCCGGAGGTGCATCAAATAATAGACCTTATTCATTTCTGTTGAAGAAATCCGTTTCAAGATTATTGATATCACAGGAGCCTGTGTAAAGGCTGAGTGTGTGTCATCTGATACATCGACTTGTAGTTAAATATCTAGCGGTGGAGACGTTTGAGAGTTTCTAAATAGAATTAGATGCCTGTTTTCTCGTCGCGTGAACAATGTAAAAAGCCTTGAGTACGCAACTTATTGGAAACCCACCGATAGTGTCCCCTTTCTGGCATACATGTATAGGTTTCACATTCGAACATCTGAAAATATTACAGCATTGAGGAAAATGAAAAAACGAATTTTACATCACATCTTGTTTGACGTGATATACTGAAGGACCTAATACATATTAGCTCATGGGGTAATCTACGATATTTACACTGAAATATGTGGTTTTCCGTATTAATAAGGTATACAGGAGTGTGTTAATAACTAGCAACATGGATAGTTTACTTCTCTCTGGTTTGAGAGAGTGCGTGCTGTTGACCAAAATATGCAGAAAATGGTATTAGTGGTTTGCAGAATGCAATTATACTTTACATCCTTTCAAGTGGGGTTGAATCTCTGAGAGGAGATATATAGAACATGCTTCAGTTTCATGTTGAATCCTGGTCTTCCTGCTTAGATGAATTAATATATTTAAAATAATTCTATTGTTTTATGTATTTATATAACTTTTCAATGAAAATATGTTATAAAAATAAAACTTGTTTTACTTCCCCTGTGTTCGCTTTATTGGTTAAGTTGTT
>JABUQX010138052.1:0-43152 GCA_015478945.1 Trachelipus rathkii | reverse complement strand
CGGATGAAGTTAAGATAAGATTTATATACAAATGAATCATCTGAAAACATCAAAATATTGCAACAACACCATGAAGAAAATAGCAGACCAACTGCAAACACACTTGAAAACGATGACGATCAAGAAAGAAATCCAGTCCACTTAGCACTGAAGAGGTCTCACGGTGTCGTACGTGAAAGTTAGCGTTTCCTTTTTAAGAATTTATTTTGGGGAAAAAAAGTGTTCTTAACAGGATGTTTTTATGTGTACATGTAGTATAAATGAAGTGACAGTAGATGCATAATGACTAAAAAAGAATCCGAAGGACTTCCATCTCGTAAAGTGTAATATACTCACTACGACTAAAGATAGGTCTTAAAATATATAAATAACTATATAATATATATTATAGTATATATTATAATATATATAATAATTATAATATATATAATATATATATAATATATATATATATATATATAATTATATAAATATAAATATATAATATATACTTAATATATATATATATATATATATTGATATATAGTGATATATATAATATATATAATGATATATATATATACTATATAGTATATATATATATATAATATATATTAATATATATATATATATATATATATATAATAATATATATATATAAATAGATCAATATATTATAATATAATATATATTAATATACTATATATTAATATAATATAATATATAATACTATATTTGTTGTATATAAATATATAATATAATACAGTAAGAGTTATACACCTATAATTTTCCTCCTTTGCTGTTAAATTTCTTTTCAAAAATTATAAATTAATTTAATTGAATTTAATTAATCGTATTACAACTACTTTGACATTTAAATTATTAATTAATTGAAATTATATTTAATTTTCATCCTAAGTTTTAAGACTTCAGTGTTTTTGACTTACATTTCTAATGTCTTTTAGCTAACCCCGGCCCCGGCCCCGCAAAATTCCCGCCCCGGCTCCGAGGCGTATCAATTCACTTTAATTAATATATAATTAGGTTAAACTATAATAACAGGCAATATCTAAATCAAATGACCAAAAAACCCAAACATATACACACACCACATATATATATATGGATACTATATAATATATAGATAATAGTATCATATATATATATACTATATATATATCTGATATATCATATAAATACTATAATAATTATATCATAATAATATCATATATAATAATATAACATTATTATTAATATAGAAATTAATATAATATAATATATATATATATACTAATATATATTATATATATCATATATATATATAATATATATAGTATATATTATATATATCATATAATATATATATATACTATATATATATAATAGATAGTACCGAGCTGATACGGTAGCATAGCACGACTCTGCGCAGGCGTCGACGGCCATCACAGGATTCAACTAAAGTTCTTGACGAAATTCATGACCTTCTTATGGTGGACAGGTGGTTCAAAATATTTCAAGAGGGAGAGAATGATTAGGTGAAGACCTAAATTAGCAAGGACTGCTGGAAGCGAACTGAACAACATACCATCTCCACCAAACATCTATATCCCTTCAAGAATAGAGCAGAAATATGTGAACTGGTTCATTAAAACTATAATATACCTCTCCCTAGTTCTGCTGCTTTAGAGCGAATATTTAGTATGGGGATATTTTGAAGGCAAAGAGGTCAGCCTTAACTGCTTATAATTTTGAGCAGCTAATCTTTTCAATGGTAATATGGATCTCATGTCCTTTGAAGAAGACATTGAGGAGGAAGAGGAAATCTTGAGATTTTGTAAAATTCATTCAATTTTTTCATATAATATATTATAAAGAAATTTTAGTAAAGGAATATAACTATAGTATTTAATATTAAAAACTTTTTTGTGAAAGTCGCACATTATTACCGGAATACGTGGCGGACGTGCGGACGTGGCGGGACGTGCGGATGCGGAGGTTGATGGTGCTGAATAGGGGTGCGGAGGAGCGCTATCGACTACGTTTTCTCGAAGTGCGGAGGTGCGCTAGCGAGTTTAAAATTTGCGGGCCCACCTCTGATATATATATATACTATATATATATATATATATACATATATATATATTATATTATATTAGATATATATATATACTATAATAGGTATATGAGATATATATATATATATAAAATATAACTTGCTAACACAGGAACTTATCTTCCTATTATCGCTTTGCGCTGGTCTACGTAAGTAGCGGACGAATAAAAGAAAGAGTGTGTTGGCCGAAACAAGCCTGGCCAAGTCGGCGTTTAAAACATCTGACAAGATCGTAAAACCAATATTGTGCCTCCTTGGAAAAAACTGAACAGATTTCTCGGTAATCCCGACCCGGCGAGTTCAGGGACTACGGAAAATAGGACTATCACTACAAAATAGGTACAATAAAGGCAATCATTTTCTCTGGAAAAGAGGAGGAGGCTGTGGAGCTGACAATGGAGAGGGGTCTGGGTATCTTGGTGGTGTGTGGGGTGAGGTATAAAGGAGAGGGAATGAAGAAATTACATAATGATTACGTCATGGTGTATAAGGATAGGGAAGAGGAGAGAAGACACGGTGTAGAGATCGTGATGACACCAGAAACATATAAATGTGTAATAGAAACGGTATTAGTAGACGAGAGAATTATGGCCGTTACGTTGAAAGGTGGAGAGTCAAAGTTGAGTATTATACAGATCTATGCACAGCACCAGGGAAGACCTATGGAGGAGAAGATAGAGTTTATGGAGACCCTGCAGGATGCATATGATGGAATAAAAAGATGACTCACAATAATTATGGAAGATATGAATGCTCATGTAGGAGTGAGGAGAGAAGAGGAGGAAACTGCTGGAGGGCATTCGGAATAGGAGCAAGAAACATAGAGGGAGAGAGACTAGTGGACTGTGCCATAATAAATGGTTCAGAGATCATGAACACCTTTTTTAAACATGGGGAGAGTAAAAAGTGAACATGGTACCAGTGGAATTCAGAAAACCAGGAAAACACTGAAAAATCTATGATAGATCTAATGATATGTAATGATAAGAGGATATTCATGGATGTAAAAAAGTGCACCATCAGTGTTTCTGGATTCGAACCACAGACTTGTGGTGGGGAAGATAAGATAGAGACAGAGGAAGAAACCAAAGAAAGTAGCCAGAGAACGATACTGTTTTGAAAAATTAAAGGGTGAAAACACAATAGAAAATTTCAACAACAAACTGGTTAGAAAATATGAAGAAATCTCATGAACTGTGGAACGAGCAGAGGAAGGTTGGAGAGATTTCAGAGAAAGTGTGGAGCACGTCGCACGAGAAGTGATTGGAACAAAAAGATAAGAAGTGGAAAAAGGAAAAAGACGGTATGGTGGAATGAGGAAGCCAGAGAGGTAGTTAGAGAGAGAGAGAAAAAGAAACAAGAAATAACGTTTATGGATGAAGACAAGGATAGAGGAAAATTGATAAGCTTATGTTCTGGCGAGAAATCGAGTAAAAGAAGAAAGACGAAACATTGGTTTGTGAACCTGACATATGGAATGGTTAAGAGATTAAGAGCAAAAGAAGAACCTAACACGAATGTGAAGTTCAACAAAGAAAAAGAGAACCAGTAGAGGAGAGTTTAAAGGTTGAGGAGATATGAAGATAATATTTTGATGAACTATTAAATGTGGAAGACGACGAAAAATATATAGAGAGAATGAACAATTTACGAAATATTACCAGGAAAAAAATTGTAATAAGTACCTACAAGGTAAGCTCATAAGCTCATTAACAAACCTTTAAAAATGCCAAAGCATAAATAAATTTGCAATCAACTCTCAAAAGTCACGTAGATGATAGGAAACATGACGGTCATTCTTTATGTGTGTGTCAGCGTCAAAAAATAAATAAATTCAATAAAAAAATATTTTTTTTTTTTTTTTTGTGTTACATATTGATATTAAAAGCGATAGTTACAACTAGAATATATTGAGTGAGGAGGAGAAACCACAATGGACGATCGAGAACAGGTAAGACGTAGAACTAAAACATAGGGAAGGAAAGTGAGACCAAGCTATAAAAGAGCCAATAAGAATGGAAAGAGCCCTTGAAATGCGATGGACTGAATAATGAAATATTCATAACATTAGGAAAGGTATGGGTGCATGACGACAGAATTATAGATTGAATATGACAAGGGAGGAGAACATCCGTAACAGAATGGGGGGCAGATAAAAAAGTGAATACGCCCAATACATAAAAAGAATATGGAAAAAAAGTGTCTGATTTACAGAGGATAGTTGCTGCTCCTTGAACGATCGATAAATAACAAGAAAGGATACATAGTAAAAAAACTCCGAGAGAATTAGAGGGAAATATCGGAGAGTGGCAATACGGATTCAGGGAAAATAAAAGTATAATTGCCTTGATATTCTCTTTAAAAATGATAGTGAAAAAGAGCATAGAATGAAATAAGACAGCATATATCGCATTTATAGATTTAGAGAAAGCTTTTGACAGAATACAAAGAGAGAAATTGTGGTGAGTTATGGAGGACCCTGAATATGAAATAAACAAGAAACTGATAAGGGTAATAAAGAATGTATATGAAAACCCCAAATACGGTAATAATTCGCAAAGTCGTTTGATAAGCGAAGACCGAGTAACCGGCAGGGGTGTGGCTGTTATGTCCTTTACTTTTTGAGTTATATCTGGATAACTGTTTGAAGAGGATATGTATGAGAGAGGATAGGGAATACACCTTTGTATACGCGAACGCTGCGGCTGTGGTGACAAAGGAACAATATGAACTGCAAGCTGCTGTGAATTATTGGAATGAAGTTATAAGGTGGCGAGAAATGAAGATAAACAGGGAGAAGACGGAGATAATAGTGATATCGATACAGGGAGAACACGCGGAGATATGGATGGTAGATATACAGTAAAATGGCCAGTAGATTCAAATATCTGGAGTGATATTTGATGAGAAGGGTTGGATGAGAACTGAGGGAAAAAATAACGAAATACTTAACAGAATATGGAATCGTTATTACCATTGCATGATGCATGAGAGGATGCCGGTCAGAGGTAATAGTGACGGAATATATAATATATATATATATAATAGTTATATATATATATATAATATATATATATATATATATTAATATATTATATATATATATATATATACTATAGTATATATATACTATATATATATATAATATATATAATATATATATGGATATATAGTATGTACAAGCATCTGATGACAATAGCTACTATACGGGTCGGAAGCTTGGGTACTTGAAGAACGATACAGAAGAGCAAAATATGAAGCTGCGGAAATTAGGAGTATTGAGATAATAAGAGGCCAGTAACGGCTTGAGAGGGACAGCAAAGTTAGGGTGAAACACGTAGGAGAAGTACTGGGAGTCCGGCCAAAAGTGACGGATTGAGTTGAGAGCATAAACCAGACCTGAGATCTGGTCTAGTGAGACATAGTGACGGAGGACATGTGAGGACTGGAGGATACCCGCGAAGATTACTTAATGGAGACGCTACGGGGAAGCTAGGAGATATTAAATTCGTCATGAAAGAAAAAATGGAAGAGAATGTTGTGCAGAGGCCATATCCCGTGTCGAGGGAAGACAATATGTGAGAGATTGCGTGGAAAGTTCGGCCCTATTCGAAGATCTGTATGCTGGAGAGATTTCTGGAGGAGCAGGCCTCTTGCAGACAGTTTCTACCTTAACAATGCCCATGGATGTGAGAAAGGGTTAGAATACGTATTATATATATAATATATATATATGATATATATATATTATATATAATATATATATTATAAATATATATATATATATATATACTATATATATATATAGTAAATAATAATAATATATACATAGTATATATATATCGTGTGTGTGATGCTTGTCATAAAATATCATTAAGTGATTTAATTGATTAGTATTAAAAAAAAAATAAAAAATAAAAGTTACAAAAGGATGTTAAAGGTCAGATGCGCAAACCGTTACATAGGAACAACACGAAACAAATTCACTAATTTGAAATTGAATTTCTTCCTTCATGAAAGAAATATTGTTGAACAAAAAGGTTGTTTACTCTCTCTCTCTCTCTCTCTACTCTTCTCTCTCTCTTCTCTCTCTCTCTCTCTTCCTCTCTCTCTCATCTCCTCTCTCTCTCTCTCTCTCTCTCTCCTCTTCTTTACCAGTTTCTTTTAGTTTCTTAACCAAAAGTTCTTCCTAGTTGGTTTTAAAATCAGTTTTCGATGACTGCATCAACTTATTAGAGCTGAAATTTCGAAAAGATCCAAAAGCTAAGTTTTTTAATTCGCTGAAAATGTAACATTCTTTTCATCTTAGTATTTATATATGAGGAAATTCTTAATGCATATTAACAACTTTCCAAAAGGTAGAAGAAATTGACATAAATTTAGTTTAGAAAGTATCAATCCAAAATTCAAAACCGTTAGTAAGGAAATTTTTCATACTTGTAGTCAAAGATTAAAGATTACTATAAAGATTACTACCATGGATATATATAATATACATAGATATATAATATATATATAATATATAATATCATAATATATATTATAATACTATATATATATAGTTATATATATATATTACTTATATATATATATATGAGAAGAAGAGAAGAGAACATAATTTTTTCTACGGCTTTTTGAAAACAAATAATTTTTTGAAAGCTTTTGAAAAAAATTTTCCTTTCACGCTCTATTTATTGTAACTATAAAATTGTAAAAAGAAGATTTCACATCAGAGTTACATTCTATTATAGGCACGTGCAGGGCAAG
Organism: Trachelipus rathkii; assembly: GCA_015478945.1. Taxonomy (NCBI): domain Eukaryota; kingdom Metazoa; phylum Arthropoda; class Malacostraca; order Isopoda; family Trachelipodidae; genus Trachelipus; species Trachelipus rathkii. The sequence continues at coordinate 36,293 of JABUQX010138052.1, read as the reverse complement.
CTATTTATTTAAGAATTTTTGCATGTAATTGGAGGCCACACATGTTGAAATAGAAAGGCTGATAAAAATGGTTTCATATACAGAAAAAAAGTTAATATTTAATTAATTTAACTAGAATGACGTTTGTATTTGCTACACGTGACATAAATCTTTTGCGTAAACAACTAACTTATATATTCTGGTTCTTCGTCACGCGTCACACGTCACATTTGGATAAGGTTGACTGCTATTACATTGAACTTGGAAGTTTATTTTGAAAGCTGAGATCAAAAGAAATCGAAAGGAAGGGTGGAAGATTTTTTTCTTTCATATGGAAATATTTGTGCAAAAAGGAACCAACCATTAAAAGTGAGATATTAAGCTTCAAAGTTTAAGTTAAGCATACAAATGAACTGAATGAGGGTTGGTTCCTATAATTTTAATTTCTTTGCTAATTTATATATAGGTTGATTCTATATTGCAAAATGTAGTTTGTAATTTTACTATAGGCTGGTGACAGTACCCCAAAATTTCAATTTTGTGAGATGGTTCTTTCTTGCATAATTACGTCTATATATACAATATGGAAAATTTGAACATTTCTGGAAAAAATACACCATTGGGGCCAGATTTATGGCAATTAAATTTTATTATTATCATAATTAAATGTGCCTTCATTTTTGCAAGCAAAAGTGGTGGTTTGTTTATGTTGACTGCATGCAAGTGTTGAGAGTGGTCCACATATACCTTCTTGTAATTCTTATAATTTGCAGCGAAAGATTCCCTATTTAAAAGCATAAGTATAGAGTCGCTCCTGAAACAGTCTGAAATGAGAAATCCTACTTCCAATTCATGACCAGTAAAGCAAATGCAGTTATTTGGTCAAGTTACGTTGAAAACTCTCTCTCTCTCTCTTCTCTCTCTTCTCTCTCTCTCCTCCTATCTCTCTCTCCTCTCTCTCTTTCTCTCTCATCTCTCCTCTCTCTCTCTCTCTCTCACAAACCACACACACACCACACATATATATATATATATATTATATATATAGAGCAATATATATTTATATTTAATTTATTTAATTTTAATAATATTTGTGGTATTGCTAGAAGAATAATCAATAATAAAAAACATATATATATATATATATATATACGTATAGTCGTATTTGGAAGCCGATGCTGAATGCCATGACCCCATGAAGAAATCAACTGGTGGATTTTTCTGATTTTTTTCTATAAAAAAATAATAATTTTTTATTTTTTTTATTGTTTTTTGTTTTATATATTTAATTGTTTTTTTTTTGTATACTTAAGTGATTTAACTTCAATGGTAATAATAAATTATATTGGCACTTTAATCTTATTGAACTCGCCTGCTTTTTGATATATATATTTTTTTGCCTGGGTAATCAATAAACAAACTATCTCTCCATTATATCCTAAGTCGATATCCAGTTTAATTTCTCTTTTGGGGCTTGGATTTCATTGCTGTCACTAGATGTATAGGCGTCTATTTAGAGATTTTGAACCTAGAAGAAAGGCCCTGGGGTTAAAAATTGAGAATTAATTACAGTTGGAAAATCTAGTTATAATATTGTTTTTTGTTCGCGAATGAGCGTTAAATAGATATGTTAGAGCAGTATTTGAATATTGTCTACATTTTCCACCTTATTTCAAGAAGACAGCGATGCTGAATCATGGGTCATTACTCAAATTGAATGAGGATCTCGAATTAGCCTCCCATTCTTCCAAAGCTGCAAGCCAAGCTAGGCCTCTATTTTATGAAAATTTCTATATTTAACCAAAGTAGAAATTTAGTATAAGACACATTTTTTATTTTATTCACAGTTACTCTACCCTTCCTGCATTGTTCCATTCTTAATTTATAAGATTGAATAAAATCACTTAAAATATTATAATTTCAATAATTAATACTCAGTTGTTTACAAATTATATTATCGCGTGACGTCACGCAATCTGAAAGAATCAAAAATAAAAGAAATATCAAAATTGATTTCTTTTCTAAAAAAAAAAAAAAAAAACAAAAAAAAAAAACAAAAAAAAAAAAAAAAAAAAAAAAAAAAAAAAAAAAACAAAAAAAAAAAAAAAAAAAAAATCACCACCCTTCACATAGAGTCACACAAAATTAAGTTAGATAATATCTAAAATAATTGTTCAAAAATTGGAAAGATTTGGGAGTAGGAAATATAATCTAAAAACAAAAGCTTGTAAACCTTTTTGTTACAGGATTATTCCTAAAATTTATAGAAGATTTTATACCTGAACATTATGCAGATAAATGGCTTTTTATTATATCAGGCGTTTAGACATTGAATCTTGATAATAAACATGATTTTTTAATGTATTATAATTTTTTTTACTATTTGCACAGGTGTGTAAAAGTTATTATATATTGAAATTTATGTCCCTGATAATAACTTCGTGAACGTTTTTGTACTTTCCCGCGTTTACTTATGCCATTTTAGTTATGGATGTGACATATCACAGAAATACTCCAATACAACGAGGCTTCTAATAATAAATATTTTTATTATAAAAACTTTTACTAAACTCTGCTTTACAACGAAATGTTCGAATATTTCCAAATGCTAATTTTAATGTTAACTTAGCCAAAATGAATAATGCGTTTTTGTTCGTTCCGTTAATAAAGACAACTGATTAAAAAGTAGTATAACGATTTATAAAGCCTCGATTAGCTAGCCGGAATACACCTAGTATCCAAAAGCAACGAAAGAGTCCATTACGAAATATAATATAGATACATATATATATGATGGTATACTAAATTACTACTACTATATAATATATATATATATAGATATATATATAGTATATATATATATATATATATATATATATATATATATATATATATATATATATTATATATACTATATTTATTATTATATATATATATAAGTATTACTCATTATATATTATAGATATATATATATATATATACGAAAAAAAAAAACAAACCGCAGCTTTTCGACTCCTAGAAAGTCGTTTTTGAGGTTTTCTATATCTATAGTCATTTCGTGCTTTGTATTTTCATTTTTTGAGAACCGGATTGCTTTGCATCATTTTATATTACATTTGTATTTCAATCTTTTTTTAATAATGAGCGGATTCAAACTTGAACTAGATGGGTCCTTTATCTACAAAAAACACACTTTCTTTCTTGATTTTTGACCCCAGATCCCAGCAATTGTCAAAATAAAATTCAAAACCTACTTTATTTGGGTTTTGAAAAATGAAAATTGCAGATAAATTTTTTTTTCTGGTCAGGCGAACAGGATAAAATTTTCCAGGGTTTATGGTAGGCGGGGAGATACACATTTAGTATTTTAGATCATTGTTTGTTTATGTAGTTAGTTTCTGGATTTGTTCTTTGAAACAAATTTTTCCAAAAAAAAAATATTTTGAAAATTAAATTTTTTTTTTTGAATATACAACAAAATTATCTAAGTAAAAAAAGGTGTATCTCGCCCGACTATATAAGCCCTGAAAATTTGATGTTGATCGGATAAGTAGGAAAAAAAAAATTCCAAAATTTCACTTTTTCATTTTTTCATTTTTTTTTTTTTTTTTTTGGAAAAAATTTAATATTGAAATATATGGTGTGAGCAAAAAAGTGTGCATATTTGTAGGTAATGGACACATCTATGTATAGTTCAAGTTTGAAGTAATCATTTAAAAAAAAATTTGTAGTAGGTGAATCAAAAATATGATAAACATAGGTTTTCAAAAAAATGAAAATATAATAGAAATAACTATAGACAAAAAAAAAAAAAAAAAAAAACACCGAAAATGACGTTTTAGAGGTTAGAAAAAGCTGCGGTTTGCTTTTATTTCGATCAAAGTTGGCTGAAAAATAAGAATTTTATATCTATTTATAGGTAGGGGCTAAATGGGGCTTAGACCGGAGCTAAAATTGGACCCACCCCTTATAGAAAGAGCGCAGGATTCTCTCGCCTTTGAACCGCTTTGCCAGGATGAAGAATGGAGATCCAACCCATCGTACGTATCATAAACCATAACTCTCTACATTCACCCACATAGGTAGCTTTAATACTGATTATTTAATATTTAAATCTTATTAAATCTTATTTAAATCTTATTAAAGGTTCGTTATATCTTAAAAATAGAACTTTCTTTGCGTTTTCATTTTTAAGTCTATGCCGTTTTTCATTGTATACTTTGTTTTTACCATTAAACAAACGCTCGCTAGAAAGATAGGTAAGTATCAGGGAGGAAGTTGGCTCAAGAATATATTTACTAATTTATCTTCCATCATTCGGGGTGATAACATCACTTGGTGGTTATTTTTCGTTAAAGTACAAATTAAATTTTTATCCTTGCTTCCTGATGCTAAGATAAAATTCATCGCAGCAAGTACAAAAGAATTAGTGATTTTTTTTTTATCTTGTGCCTCAATCCTGGTTCTTGTATTCTTTTTGCTGACTTAATCAAATCGTAATCTCTTTAGCTGAATTTGAAAGGAATTGAACAATATTATCTTTCAATATTGCATCATGGAAGATGAAGCAAAAAACTAGGATTTCAAGACAACATACTGGGAAAAAATCATTGGCTTCTAAAGCTTCATATGTTATGCCCTTTCTAGTTCCCTCTTTAACTGGGGATTGAGAGTGAGGGATGAAATTGACTAATATATTATTAATTAAACTATAAAAGGTGTTGGTAATGGGGAATATAGAAAGATTTAATGGACCACATTGTTCTGTTCCTTCTTTCTATATATAATCGTTTGAAAGTTAATTTAATTTAATTTTAATTCTCTACGAATTTCATTGTTGTATATTTGTTTCATATTTTAAAAAATTTCAAAGTTTTTAAGAAAAGGTCGTAAACCACATTTTCCAAATCTAAAACTCCATTAAAGAATTATTTTAAGAACGTTATCCTTATGAAAAATTTCCGAGAAAAGCCGATATGGAGAAACAGTAATTTTTATCGGCTTATATCGATGACGGAAAAAAGAGTTCAAATTCGATGCTTCAACAAATTCTTTAATATTTAATTAATATAATTGTGAACATCTACACTCATCACACACACAGACACACAAACCTACCCACACAGCCACACCCACCCACACCCACACCCACACACACACACACACACACACACACACACACACACACACACACACACACACATATATATATAATATTTATTATACTATATATATATATAGTATATATATATATATATATTATATATATATATATATATAAATATTATAATATATATATAATATATAAAATATATAGTATATATATTATAATATATATCGTCTACACCTAAACCTATACCTACACCTACACCTAATTTGATCCTCTTTAATGCGCTTCGTTGATAAGAGTAGTAGGATACCCATTCCGGACACCGAGATTGGGGGAAAAAATGATGACCCAAATTTTTTACTCCATATTGGAGTCTCACTTGGAGGTAAAAAATGATAACCCAATTTTACCTGCCCTTGACCCCACCTACCTGAACCTTTTTTGACTTTACCATTTCCGGAACGATGTGCCGCCGCAGATCATCCCAGCCAAGAACCTACCTGAGGCTTTTTTGGCACCTTAATTTTTTTTTTACTCCGCTACCTTCATGGGTGTTTTTTAGTTTTATTTATTTTTATTTTTTACGATTTTACTTTATTTATTATTTTTTTATTTTTTTTTTTTATATTTATTTATTTATTTTATTATTTGTTTAGATTTTAGTTTAAAATCGGGGTGGACACCGCTCTGCACTCCTATCGCAAAGGCCCCCGCACGAAACACGCCGAACCGTCGGCAGCACCGCACCCACCGCACCGCCCCGCACCGCACTTCTGGCTCCGACATATTTTTTCGCTGTTTCGCATTCTCGTTTTTCTATAACTCATGAATGGTATTTTAATATCCACGAATGCATCCAATAGACACATACACTCACCCTATCACCCACACCACACACCCTCATCGATCCCCGTCCTTCCCTCTACCCCTTCCATTCACCGTATATCTCTATACCCGGTTCCACTCACCGGCGCGTGAACTGCGTTATGCTGTCTGGTGCATCTCCCAGAAGGTTCTTCTCTATTTCCCGCCGTATACCATCAAAAATTCAGTGAATCTATTTTCAAATTTGCTTTTCACTAATTATATAGTTTAGTATATATATAGTTGCTCTGTACTCTTCTGGAAGGTTTCACAGTATCCCGAACCCCTTGGGTCCTCTTTGAGGAGTGGTCGCCACCATGTCATTTGAACTACTAACTTAGTCAATCTGTATATGCACAGACGTTTGCGGCGATGCGACGGTAATGCATTGATGCGCACGCAACATAACATCTTCTAGGTCTTCTGATGCGAATCATCCCACCCACAAGAATGAACAAAGGAATTGTGGGAATTTAAAAAAGTGACTCTCCATGTCACTGACAGAACTGGAAACTGCGACCCGTAGCCTCTGTAAGGAAGTGTATAGGAGAAATCATAACAATTGGGTCAATACCGTCTGACATGCCGTTATTATATATAACAAATGTTACTTAGATATAAATCATTTTTATATACGATATCAAAAAATTTCGGAAATAGCATATTTTCCACTAAGTAAAAGTATAGAAAAAAAGCGCATTCTCATTTAGCATTTATAGATATGCAAATTGTGATAATAGATAAAAATATATAATAGTATATATAGTAGTAATATATAATTATAGGTAATAGATAGTTTATAATACCGTAAATAATAATATATTATATATATACTAGGATAATAAAAAAGTAGTATACTATATAATAAGGAAGTGATATTAGATTATATATAATACAACTTGAAGGCAAGGAGAGAGTAAAATCCGCTGTCAGTCCATACTCACACCACAACAAATATGTCATGGATAAACATATGCTTTACACACTCACAATACACACACACACACACACACACCGACGCACACACTATAGTTTACAACACACACACACACACCCGACTATGCGCTACTTATAAACACACACACACATACACCACGCCATAGACAAAACTTACACTCACAACAATGAAGGCCCTATCACACAGGCACATTTGCCTGACGAGGCACATACAATCTCGCGCCCTATGAGTAACACACAAACCCACCCTTACCCGAACCCTGCCATGGATACATACACCAACCACCCTAGCTCACACCTACTCCCACGTCTGAGACACACGCACTAGAACACTTACTGCACACACGCAGCACCCGCATAAGGCAATTAAGTACACGGACACCACATACGTACCTTTGTATACACACATACACCCTACCCATAGGCACTTACGCTCAACCACCTATCCACCTACAACAGCAGCAAGCAGGCACATGTACCAAGACACTAAGCCACCCTTGAATACATATCAGGGCCTAACCACGCTAAGCCAACACTACACCCTACACACACACAAACACATATATGATAGTAATAGTGATTACACCTTTATTACTTAATGAATAAACCAATGAGTGTCTAGAAACTAATCAGGAGGGAAACAGGTATTCCAAGAGGAGGAGCGTTGGTAGGTATATGAAAGGCGTCCGGATCGCGACTAATTCACAATGAAATGGAGTCGAGTACTGAGGCCATGTAGTTACCTCTAAAAACAGGAAAAGCTGACCAATTACACGCATATGAAAAGAATTAAACGAAATCTATTTAAGAAGAATTTATTGCCAATAAAGGTAAATAATATGATAAAAAGCAATGAAACCCGGAAAGTCGGAGAAGGAAGAACAAAAACCAGAATCAAATAATACCAGTGTTATTTTATACGTCAACTGCTGACGAATATATTTTAATAACAAACATTAACATGTACAATACCTTAGAAGCAGTTAGTTCAGAATCAGGATCAATAGTCTATATTGAAGAAGGCGTTAGCAAACGCTGGATCCCTAAACACGCGAGAGGGCGAGTTAGTAATGCTTATGTGTTTTATCTGCTTGACCTGCTGATTAACTACATGTTTTACTGCTGTAACTGTCATGTATAATAACTTAAATGTTTTACTGCTTTAATTCACATATTGATCTAACAGTGTAACATACCTTAAGCACGTAAATCAAGTAGCGAATCAATAGAAGCTGTACACTCAACACCGAGAGGGATTAGATACGCTTTTTCGTTTTACCTGCCTTTACTGTCTAATCATATAGGTCTTTACGGTTTAACATATTAAATGTTTTACTGCTTTAAAAGCCAAGTCTTTAAAAACATAGCTGGCTTTCCCTTAGAAGCAGTGTAAATCAGTAGAACTGAAAAAGAAGCATGCTACCTAAACACCTAGGGGGGATAGTATGCTTTTTGTTTTACTGTGCCTTTAGCTGCTCTCGACACTCATGTTATTTACCTGCTTGTAACTCATATGTTTTACTGTTCTAATAAATACACATATTTCATTAACATTACATAACCTTACAACGCAGTAAATATCAGTTAAATCAATAGAGCGTGTTACCTAACACCTACGGGGCCCTTGTAGTGATGCTTGTTGTTTTACTGAACGTTTACTGCTATTAAACTCAATGTTTACTGCTTTAACTCATTGTTTATACTGCTTAAACTTTCCTGCTCTTACTGCTTAGTACTTTCTAAGCTTTACCTGTGTGGAGACTTTGACATCTGCTTTACTGCTTAACTCATATATTATTAACATCGATGTTTGTACCAATAAGGTAAATTGTGTTTTATTTTATTATATTATTTATTTATTTTTATTATATTTTATATTTTATTATTTATTCTGCCATGTATTTTTATTCCAACTAGATTAGGTTGTACTTCATATGCCTATTGTATTATTTATTTAGAACCACACCTAGACCACATCGTGAGCAGTCGCGCACACACACACAACACACCACACACACACACACACACACACACGACAACCACACACACACACACACAGCAGGACACACACACACGCACTTACACTATACACACATTCACTGATGACACTTATATAACGATTACTTATGACACTTACATTACCCATAGATTGCGTAGCATTAACCAATTATACACATATATACCACATGCGGTTCACACAGCACACACATTACATATACACACATCACGTATGATACTTTATACACACATTTCACTATGACACTTACATTTGATCCATAAGACCACTTACAATTCTACACTTACACTCACAACACAGACTTTAGTACTATACACTCGCACAATTTTACTCTACAACGCAGCATACACCAAGATTTACTATACACACACAGATTTATCTTACTGCATCACACATATTATTTGAATCAAGCACAGATTTACCTTACACTTTGGTGATCTATTATTTAACACACACACCACACAGCTCACACACAGCACACACGACGCAGCTCACCACTGACTTATCGATATGTATAATTTTATTAACAACATTTTCATGTTTTAATTAAACACTACATTTATATTACTCAAAGTCCATAAACTAAATTATTTTCAAAGTTTCTTAAAACTTCTATAATAATCAATCATTATCTTGACAAGAGATTATTATTAACTGTTAATACTTTTTTGTTTTCATAAATTTATATAACTATCAAGTTTTAAAAATTAACTTTACTAAAATTGGACTGAATGTATAAACTATATTACTGTACCCTTACCTACAAGCAATAAATCAGTAAATTCCAGAAGGCCGAGCCCCTGCACCCTCTACATCAAGCATGACCACGATTTTGTTCTATGAACTTACTCTTTACATTCATCTTGCCATGTAATAAGTATAAAACAAAATAAGTTTTCTCTGCTAACATAACATGTTATTTTATTAAAATCATTCTAAGTTTTTATTTAAAAAATAACAATATTCTGCATTTTCTCCAGAAATCAGAAATTGTTAACTATAAAATATTTTCCATATTTTCTAATATAAGGTCGGGTCCTATTATTATTATATATGACTATCCTAATGACGACAATCCATCACGAGAAAACAACAGACTACCCTCACTGCCCTAATACAGATACCGGAAACTGACCTCTCTGCTGTTAAATGGGCTGAAATAAGCTACTGTAGGTCTAAAATTAGGATAATCCTTTTGTAACCCGAGGCGATTTAAGGCCTAATTCCAGGTCAAAATATTTATTTTCAAACTGACCTTTTTTCTGTAAAGATGTGGTGCAATAACTACGTTAGCCTAAATTTAGGATTACATTTAGGATAAGCCTTTTTGTAGACGGTGTAATTTAATCCTAATTCCAGGTTCAAAGGTAAATATCCCGTATAGACAGAATCATTTTATTATTATTTTTATAAATAGTATTCCAACTGAAACATCCTGATCGGGTTGCAGATACGTAGAAAAAGGAAAATGTTTTCTTACTGTTGATCTGTCGAGGTTGAGTCCTGTATCTCTATTGACCTCGATATGATTGGATTGTGATCGAGGAAATTATCTTTATCGTCTTTTGAAAATAACTTTGTTCAATTATCAAAGCTATGTATTGAGCAGGTGTTGTGGTTTATATCTTTTAGACCACAAACTCATGTACCAAAATCACGCAGTGTTTCTTTTTACGCTGTTCTACAAAGCGGTGCACAAGTATCTGATTGTATATTCAAAAGTGTTTTATTAATTTACTAAGTGTATAATCGATATATTTATTAATAAATGACCTCACACTTAGGATCAATTAATTAATTTCACAGAATAGATAATAATTAATTCACTAGTCCATAAGTAACCACCAGGCTCAGCATGAGCCCCACCCGCAAAAGGCAGTTAAACCCGCACGTCTCGCTGGTGCGTCCGCCGCAGGTCGCCGCCGCGCCGCGTTACCGCCCGCAGCGTTTCCTTCATATTACCCGCCCGCCCGCGTGCGCCCGCAGAGCAGCAATATTTGTAAAGAAATGAGAAGGTATAAATAATATAGCTATAATATATATATAATAGTATTAAATATAAGATATATATATATATAATAATAATAGATAGATATATACTAATACTACATATATATATATATATATATATATATATATATATATATAATATATATTGTCGACAAAAATATTTTAATGTGTCTATGGGTGAGTGAAAGTGTCTATGTGTATGTGCGTATGTGTGAATAAGAGATTTAGTGTAATGTTTGTATAAGTGTAAGTGTAAGTGTCTATGGTAAATGTAACTGCTTATAAGAAGATGAATCATCAATCTAGGTGGTATCAAAGATGACGCCATCCAAAGATGAGGTCATTCAAAGATAACCACTAAAAGCGAATCACCAAAAGCTAAAGTGATTAAAGTTGAGGCATCAAAGGAGGCATCAAAAAGCTGAGGCATCAAAGTTGAGGCATCAAAACTGAGCAACATCAAAGTTGGGGCATCAAAAAAGCTACAAGGTCAAGATTGAGGGATCAAAAATATCGAGTGGGTGGTTGCGTATGGTAAGTGTGTATGTGCGTGTGTGTGTGTGTGTGTGTGTGTTGGTGTGTGTGTTGTGTGTGTGGGTGTGTGTGTGTGTGAGAGTGGCTCAGGGCAGGGCAGGTGGCAGGGACGAAAGGGGTGAGGGTGAAGCGAAACAGTCATGGCAGACAGATAGACAAAAAACTCTCATGAACCTACGTGAAAACAGCCATGAAAGAACGTGAGATGGGTAATGAAAGCGCAAGGTCTTCTGCCAACCTTGCGCACACACGTACATACATACCATATAGCTTAATGGCCAGACTGCTGCTTCACAGATAGCATGTGTGCGTGGCAAAGGCACGCACCCATATCTAAAATACCCCATCCACCTTCCTGACCGAATATTTAACACCCACCCACCTTCCTGGGTATATATATATTTACGCAGAATCCTCTAGGTGCTAAAATCCCCCTACTACTTAGAGCAGAGGTTTTCAAACTGGGGTACGGGAAGGGATTTTCAGGGGGTACGTAAGGTCAGTAGAAATATGCATCCAAGAACGCCAATCATATTATAAAGTATAAACGATTATATATATATATATATATATATATAAAGGGTATATATATATATATATATATATATATATATGAAAATATAGTATAGTTATATAAGGTTGAGTATATATATATATATATATATATATATATATATATATATATATATAGTATATATATATATAGTATATATATATATTTATTTATATGGTATATATATATATATATATATATATAAAAATATATATATATATATATATATATATATATATATATATATATATATATATATATATATATATATATATATATATATATATATATATATATATATATATATATATATTTATTAGTGGTGAGTCCCTCAAAAAAAGAGACAGTATGATGAGAGTTACATCAAATACGGGTTCACCTCAATTTATAAAGGCAGTCGAATACAACGACAGTGTGTCGCATGCTACAAGGTTTTGTCTGAAGGTCCTATGAAACCTAGCTTTCTAAAGCGTCATCTACATGGCTGTCATACAACTTTAAAGGATAAAGATGCAAGCTTCTTTAAAAGAATGGAAGGTGGTGTGGAATATTCTCGTCTTGATAAATCCGGTCAGTCCCATCAGCAATCTCATGCAGGTCTTCTTGCATCATATAAAATAGCACTTCAGATCGCTAAAGCAAAAAAACCGCATACGATTGCTGAAACCCTCATTCTTCCATGTTGCAAAGATATTGTAAGTTGCATGATAGGTGAGGCTGCTGCAAATAAATTAAATTATATCCCTTTATCGAACGATACTATTCAGCGAAGAATTTCTGATATGGCAGAAGACGTCAAGCAACAAGTGATCGAAGAAATTAAAATGGCACCAACCAAGCTGTTTTCCATACAACTAGATGAAACTACATATTACTGACTATGCAAGTTGCTAGTTTTCGTAAGGTATATAAAAGATGGCGATTTTAAAGAAGAATTCCTATTTTGCCATTCATTGGAAGCCTCAACTACTGGAGAAGATATTTTCCAGACAGTCAACACATTCTTTTGATATCGTAGGACTTTTTGAAAATGTCTGCATACACAACTGACGGTGCACCTTCAATGCTTTTGGAATTGTTCTGCATTTTTTATAGGCAAAGTAAAGGAGGTGAACCCTGATGTAATAAGTTTACACTGTATGATTCATCGATATACTTTGGCATCCAGGACATTACTCCTGAACTTCGAGATGTTCTTAATGATGTTATCAAAATGGTAAAAGCCATTAAATCTAGTTCACTTAATAGTTGCCTTTTCCGTTTGTTGTGTCAAGATTTCGAGGCTGGACATGAAGTTTTGCTCTTTCACACAGAAGTGCGATGGCTTTCGCGAGGAAATGTAACTTCTAGAGTTCAAAATCTAAGAGAAGAGATGTTCGAATTCTTTTCAAGAGATGCTATAGTAATCTAAGTATTTCGCCAGAAAACCTCACCAAAAACAACAAAAACAATAGCAACTAAAACTGGCATATCTCAGTGACATATTTTCTCGACAAAATGATCTGAATTTGTCACTGCAAGGGAAATCCACAACATTGATTGATTTTATCGATAAATGTAAGTCATTTACTATGAAACTTGAATTGTGGGAAAAAATGTGAAATCAGGAAAATTTCACATGTTTGAAAATACTGCGAAAATTCTTGATGGAGAAAATGATATTACCGACATCGGTAATCTTATTCAATTTCACTTATCTTCTCTTTGTATTGAAATTGTCTTACTTGCCATTTTGGCCTTTGACCTTTTTGGTCAACCTGAATTTTTACCTTAACTTTTTTTTTTTGGGCCTTGACCTTTTTGAGAACCTGATTTTGAGAACCCGATTTTTGAGAACCCGAATTTTTTGAGAACCCAAATTTTTTGAGAACCCAAATTTTTTGAGAACTCAAATTTTTTTTTGAGAACTCAAATTTTTGAGAACCCAAATTTTTTTGAGAACCCAAATTTTGAGAACCCTATTTTTTGCAAACTTCGAAGAAGGGGTTAGGCTGAACGAACGGTTGCGTAGCAACCGTTGTACGTGCACCACCCCCCAATTTTTGAGAACCCATTTGAGAACCCAAAATTTAGAGAACCCTACTTTTTGAGAAACCCTAATTTTGAGAACTCATTTTTTGAGACCCCCCTATTTTTTGAGAACCCTACGTTGAGAACCCTAATTATGAGAACTGTTATTTTTTTGAGACTCTCTATTTTTGAGACCCCCTAATTTTGAGAACATTATTTTTCTGACCAACCCTTTGGTCTTCCATGTGTCAATTTTGGCCCACGTGTAATTTTTGATCTTCATTTAGGGGGCTTAGCCCTATTTTTGATATTTCGGTAACAATCTACACACGCGGGCGCGCGCACACACACACACACACACACACACACACACACACACACACACCTAGTCTACACTTTGCTCTTATAGTTTGGTACACTCAGCTCCATATAGTTTTACACCCAGCCTCCACATAGCTTTCCACACACCCAGCTTCACACCTAGCTCACCTGCGAAGCCTACACCCGCACCTAGCCTCTATCCTTCACCTAGCCTACACCTTCACCTAGCCTACACCTACTCAGGCTTCACCTGGGCCTACACCTACACCTAGCCTACATCGAGACCTCACCTACCCTTAGACCTAGGCTGCACCTACACCTAGCCTCCACCCAGCCTTCACCTAGCCTACACCTACACCTACACCTAGACTCCACCCAGCCTTCACCTAGCGTACACCTATACCTAGCCTACACGTGCCCCTATAACTTTGATAGCTCAACTTTTATGGCTCAACTTTGATGACGTCATCTCTGTTGGCATCTATATTGATGATTCAACTTTGATGACTCAGATTTATTGATGGTTCAACTTTGATGGTTCCCAATCACCGTAAGAAGTATCTAGTGATGTTCTATTAGTGTTCTATGAGTATTAGATGAGTGCCAGGTGAGTGCCAGGAGAGTGCCAGTGCCAACGAGTGCCAATGAGTGCCAAGTGTGAGTGCCAATGAGTGCCAAGTGAGTGCCACATAGTGCCGAGAGTGCCACAGTGCCAACTGAGTGCCACTTCTTTCATTTCAAGCCCTTTCTAGCCTCCCTGAGCCTAGAATAGCCCCAATATGGGTGTCTACTACTCCTAGGTAATAAGGTATGAGGAATCGATTATGTATATTACAATTCGTTGTGAATGTTTCCCACTAAGAGGAGTTATTGGGTAGTATTTTTATAACACTTATATATAAGCACTTACACTCGCCATAGACACTTACACTAGCCCATATACACTTACACTCACACGCACAGGTACACTTACACTTACACCCTCGAAGCTCAATTTTGTTGCCGCATCTTTGATGGCTCATCTTTGATGAAGTCATCTTTGATACCACCTATATTGATGATTCATCTTTGATGAATTTTCATCATCTTTTGTCTACCTCTAGATCATATGCTGCCCACCAGGCCGCAGCAAGCCCCTCCCTGCAAAGATGGAGGGCTCCCGGCACGCAGGCGCAATATTCCCGCCCGAATGAAAATATATATACTATAAGTCATTCATTTTTACTACAATTGCAAATATATTTTTAAATACAATGAGTCATTATTTTTTATTTCATAATTCTTAAGTATTTTTATTTTGAACACTTTCGCGAACCTAAAACTGTAACCTTATTACAGGTCATTATTTAACACATATTTATTAACATTATTTTTAGTTCTTAGTAATTTTTACTTAAAGTTTAATTTATAATTTTCTAAAATGTATATTTAAGCAGAACAACTAGAGCGCTCTGATAAATAAACATAATTTATATTTTACACAACAATTGTGTTAAATTTAAAAACATTGTAATTATTGTTATACTTAAAGCAGTAAATCAGTAAATCAATAGAGGTGTTACCTAACACCTAAGGGATTAGTATGCTTTTGTTTTACTGCTTTACTGCTTTAACTTTCTGCTTTACTGCTTTAACTCATGTTTTACTGTTTTAACCTCATGTTTTACTGCTTTAACTCATATATTTATTAACATTACACCTTAAAGCAGTAAATCAGTAAATCAATAGAGGTGTTACCTAACACCAAGAGGGGATTAGTATGCTTTTGTTTTACTGCTTTACTGCTTTAACTCTAATGTTTTACTGTTTAACTCATATATTTTTATTACTAAAACTCCACACAATATCATTCCCATTAAATTCGCTGCTGAGGCCGTCAACGTTGTCGGCACGAGTAATTGTCTTTAGTATGACTGATGCCGACTACGTGTCGTCATAAATCGTATTCGTTCTATACGAAGTTCAGCTATGAACTCTTTGGTTTCCTTTCTAAATTTACGTTATACTACATTTATCTTGTGACCTTTGGCAATTTTAAGACCTTTTTGAGTATATAAATCCTGGCCCCGCCTTCGAATATAGTTAGTATGAACCAAGCGCCATCAGCATGAAGATGTTTCAAAGCTCGGTTTTATTGAAAATTTGGCTTATTATTCTAGATGCTGGGTGAATTTTTATCATTGTATCCTCCTTATCCCCCATCCCAATGACTTTCTTCTATACTTGGGAGCCCCTCAATCTATTTCTTTTCTTTCTCCTCCCTTACCCCACCCCTACCTCCAAATCATATCAAGCTTACAAAAATTTCTTCATTTATCTTACTTTCGTACAATTTTGCTTCTTCAGAAGAGATTTTTATCTTGTCCCTCTCTTCTCTCTCTCTCTCTCTCTCTCTCTCTCTCTCTCTCTCTCTCTCTCTCTCTCTCTCTATATATATATATAGAGAGAGAGAGAGAGAGAGAGATAGAGATCTATATATTTATATATATATATATATATATATATTATATATATATATATATATATATATATATATAAATAAGTGAATAAATTAAATTTACCTTTAATTAGTCATTAGTGGGATGGATGAGCCTGTTGATCGCTACACATTTTCGAAAATCTGGGAATCAGATTGGATACAGTCACCCTCATTTCGTTTTCTACATTGATTTTTGATCTATAAGGCGTTAAGGTTATATATATATATATATGTTATATATATATATAAGGTTAAGAATGAGAATAAGTGTATAGCAGCAGTATATATATATATATATATATAAGCAGCAGTTATATATATATATATATATATATATATATATATATATATATAAGGTATATATATATATATAAGGTTATATATATATATAAATGGAAGCAAAATAAATACATACGCTGACCCAGCGCTGACACAGCGAAGACAAATAAATATGTGCGTATTTCTACCGTCATGAGCGGGTACACACGCTGACTCAGCTGGCGCAGCTAAAGGGTTAACGTTACATACCTTAAAGCAGTAAATCTGTAAATCAATAGAGGTGTTACCTACACCGGGGGGATTAGCATGCTTTTGTTTTACTGCTTTACTGCTTTTAACTCATATGTTTTACTGCTTTAACTCATGTTTTACTGCTTTAACTCATATGTTTTACTGCTTTAACTCATATTTATTAACATTACATACCTTAAAGCAGTAAATCAGTAAATCAATAGAGGTAAAGCGCACTAAGTGGATTAGTAGGCTTTTTGTTTTACTGTTTACCAAGCTTTAACTCACTGCTTTATTGCTTTAATCCCTCTGCTTGCGTTTCTTTAACCCTCTGCTTACTGTGCTTTAACTTCTCTGCTTACTGCTTTAACTCACATGTTTTACTGCTTTA
This sequence comes from Trachelipus rathkii, assembly GCA_015478945.1. Classification (NCBI taxonomy): domain Eukaryota; kingdom Metazoa; phylum Arthropoda; class Malacostraca; order Isopoda; family Trachelipodidae; genus Trachelipus; species Trachelipus rathkii. The sequence continues at coordinate 18,558 of JABUQX010138052.1, read as the reverse complement.
ACTCATATATTTATTAACATTATGTTTTTTATTTTGTTTTAATACTTTTTATTTATTTTATTATTATTTTTATTTATTTTTATTATTATTTTTATTATTTTTATTATTTTATTTTTATTTTTATTATTATACTTAGTGTTATTTACTTCATGCCTATTGTTATTATTATTTAGAACACACATACACACACACACACACACACACACACACACACACACTTACACTTATACACACATTCACTATGACACTTATACACACATTCACTATGACACTCACATTTACCCATAGACACTTACATTTACACTTATACACATGCGGTCACATACACACACACACACACTTACACTTATACACACATTCACTATGACACTTATACACACATTCACTATGACACTTACACACTTTCATTTATCCATAGACACTTACATTTACACTTCTACACTCACACACATGATTTACTTACACTCACACAGATTTACTTACACTCACACAGATTTACTTACACACACACAGATTTACTTTCACACACACACACACAGATTTACTTACACACACACACACACACACACACACACACACACACGCACACTCACTTACACATATAACGTATAATTTATTAAAACATTTTATGTTTTAATTAAACACGTACATTTATATTACTCATTCAAATATAACTAAAATTATTTCAAAGTTTCTTAAAACTTCTATAATAAATCAATCATTATCTTCGAACAAAGAATTTATTATTAACTGTTAATACTTTTTGTTTATAAATTTTATAACTATCAAGTTTTGAAATATAATTTCTACTAAAATTTTATGAAATTTATTAAAAACATATATATTTTACGAGATTTTAAAGCAATAAATCAGTAAATCAGTAAGGTCAGCCCCTAGCACCCCTTTCTACACCAAGCCATGCCACGTTTTGTTCTATTGACTTACCGCTACATCATCTTCAGCCATGTAATAAGTATAAAACTAACAAAATTCTCTCTCAAGTTAACATAACATGTATTTTATTAAAATCTTTTCTAAGTTCTTATTTAAAAATAACAAATATTCACTTACATTTATAAAATATTAAGTAAACTAAAATATTTCAAAAGTTTTTTAATAATTGGGATTTTCTTTATTATTATTATCTATGTACATTGACAATCCATCTCGAGAAAACACAATAACCCGCACTCCTTTGCAGATACGAAACTGACCTCTCTCTCTGTAAATGTGTTGAAATAACTACTTAGGTCTAATCGATGTAATCCTTTGTAGCCCGCGATTTAGGGCTTAATTCCAGGTCAAAAATATAGCTTCAAACTGACCCTTTTTCTGTAAAATGTGGTGCACACCATGTTAGGCCTACCACCTAGATAAGCCTTTTTGTATCTCCCAAGCTGATTTAAGCCCAATACCAGGTCAAAAGGTACTCCAGTATAGACAAGAATCATTGTTAAGTTATTATTATTTTTATAAATATATTTCAAACTGAAACATGCTTGGATCGGTAAGATCCTTTAAGCAGGTAAAAGGAAATGTTTTCCTTATTTGGTGATTGGTCGGAGTAATCCTTATCTCTATATGACCTCGTATGTGATTGGTCGAGAATTATTTTATCTTCTTTTGAAAATTAAATTTGTTCTTTAAACTTGTATTTGAGCAGGTGTGTGTTTTATTATCTTTTAGACCCAAACTCATTTTAAAATCATAGTCATTTTAGCTGTTAAGCGGTGCACAAGTTATCTGATTTGTATTAAAAGTGTTTTATTTTTACTAAGTGTATATCATATTTATAATAAATACTTACATTGAGGAATAATTAATAATTTCACTAGAATAGATAATAATTAATTCACTAGTTCATAAGCTAAGCTTAGCATGAGCCCCACCCGCAAAGGCAGCCAACCCCGCACCCGCTGGTGCGTCCCGCCGCATGCGCCCTCCGCGCGAAGGCTGACAACCCCGCACCCGCAGGTGCGACCCGCCGCGTGCGCCCGCAGGCGCAAATTTCCGCGTTCCTGCCTGTCGTGCAAGTGCCGTGTGGCGCACATGCTTCAAGTGTACTGCCTGTCGTGCAAGTGCCTGCAGGCGCACATTCTCAGATGTTTTTTTAAAACATAAATGTTTTAATAAATTATACGTTATATGTGTAAGTGAGTGTGCGTGTGTGTGTGTGTGTGTGTGTGTGTGTGTGTAAAAATCTGTGTGTGTAAGTAAATCTGTGTGTGTAAGTAAATCTGTGTGTGAGTGTAGTAAATCTGTGTGAGTGTAAGTAAATCTGTGTGTGAGTGTAAGTGTAAATGTGTGTCTATGGGTAAATGTAAGTGTCATAGTGAATGTGTGTATAAGTGTCATAGTGAATGTGTATAAGTGTGTGTGTGTGTGTGTGTGTGTGTGTGTGTGTGTGTGTGACCGCATGTGTATAAGTGTAAATGTAAGTGTCTATGGGTAAAGTGTCATAGTGAATGTGTGTATAAGTGTCTATGGAGTGTGTGTGTGTATGTGAGTGTGTGTGTGTGTGTGTGTGTGTGTGTGTGTGTGTGTGCGTGCGTGTGTATGTGTGTTCTAAATAATAATAACAATAGGCCTGAAGTAAATAACACTAAGTATAATAATAAAAATAAAAATAAAATAATAAAAATAATAAAAATAATAATAAAAATAAATAAAAATAATAATAAAATAAATAAAAAGTATTAAAACAAAATAAAAAACATAATGTTAATAAATATATGAGTTAAAGCAGTAAAAATATGAGTTAAAAAAGCAGGAAAGCAGAGAGTTAAAGCAGTAAAGCAGAGTTAAAGCAGTAGCAGAGAGTTAAAGCAGTAAAGCAGTGTTAAAGCAGTAAAGCAGTAAACAAAAGCACTACTAATCCCTTAGGTAACACCTCTATTGATTTACTGATTTACTGCTTTAAGGTATGTAATGTTAATAAATATATGAGTTAAAGCAGTAAAACATGTGAGTTAAAGCAGTAAAACATGAGTTAAAGCAGTAAAACATGAGTTAAAGCAGTAAAGCAGTAAAACAAAAGCATACTAATCCCCCCTTGGTGTTAGGTAACACCTCTATTGATTTACTGATTTACTGCTTTAAGGTATGTAACGTTAATAAATATATGAGTTAAAGCAATAAATATATGAGTTAAAGCAATAAAACATGTGAGTTAAAGCAGTAAAACATGAGTTAAAGCAGTAAAACACAAGCATACTAATCCCCTCTTGGTGTTAGGTAACACCTCTATTTATTTACTGATTTACTGCTTTAAGGTATGTAATGTTAATAAATATATGAGTTAAAGCAGTAAAACATATGAGTTAAAGCAGTAAAACATGAGTTAAAGCAGTAAAACATGAGTTAAAGCAGTAAAGCAGTAAAACAAAAGCATACTAATCCCTTAGGTGTTAGGGTAACACTCTTATTGATTTTACCGATTTACTGCTAATTAAGGTATGTAATGTTAATGTTTTTAATAAAATTTCGTACAGTTGTGGTAAAATAAAGTGTTTATTTATCAGACACTCTGTTTTTTTCTACATACAATTTTTAAAAATTTATAAATTAAAAAGTATTAAGTAAAAAGTATTAATTAAAAATAATGTTAATAAATATATGTGTTAAATAATAGGCCTGTAATGAGTTACAGTTTTAGGTTCGCGAAAATGTTTTTAATAAAAATGTTTAAGTATGAAATAAAAATGAATGACTCATAGTATATTTGAAAAGAAATTCTTTGAAATGCTTAAGTATGAAATAAAAATGAATGACTTATAGTAAATATTATATATTTTTCATTCGCGCGGGAGGTCGCACATGCGGGTGTGGGGCCTCCATCCTTTGCGGGGAGGGGGCTTGCTGCGGCCTGGTGGGCAGCTTATGATCTAGAGGTAGACAAAAAGATGAGTCATCAAAGATGAATCATCAATATAGGAGGTATAAGATGACTTTATCAAAGATGAGTCATCAAAGATGAGGCAACAAAATTGGAGCTTCGAGTGTGTGAGTGTGCGGCATACCCGTGCGTGTGAGTGTAAGTGTATATGGGCTAGTGTAAGTGTCTATGGTGAGTGTAAGTGCTTATAAGTGTTATAAAAATACTAACTCATAGTAGGAAGCATTCTAGCAGATTGTAATATACACCACCGATTCCTCATACCTTATTACCTAGTAGACACCCATATTAGGGCTGGGCTCTAGCCTCAGCAGGGAGGCTAAAAAGGCTTCTGAAAAAAGTGGCACTAGCTGTGGGCAACACCATGTGGCACTCACTTCTGGCACTATGTGCAATCACTTGTACCATTGGCACTCACTTTGGAACTCATTGGCAATCATTGGCACTCATCATAACTTCTCACCTGGCATCACCTGGCACTCATAGAATAATCATAGAACACTAATAGAACATCACTAGATACTTTACGGTGATTGGGTACCATCAAAGTTGAACCATCAATAAATCTGAGTCATCAAAGTTGAATCATCAATATAGATGCCAAACAGATGACGTCATCAAAGTTGAGCCATTAAATTGAGCCATCAAAGTTGTAGGGGCACGTGTAGGCTAGGGGTATAGGTGTACGCTAGGTGAAGGCTGGGTGATTCTGTGGTGGTGTAGGTGAAGCTAGGTGAAGGCTTGTAGAGGCTCAGGTAGGTGGTGTAGGCTGTGGTGGAAGGCTGGGGTGATGGTGTAGGTGTAGGCTAGGTGAAGTCCCGAGTGAGTCTAGGTGTAGGTAGGCCAGGTGAAGGATGAGGCCAGGTGCGGTGGTGGCTAGGTGAAGGCTAGGGTGTAGGCTGGGTGTAGGCTATGTGTGGAGGTTGGGTGTAGGCTATATGGAGGCTAGGTGTAGGCTATATGGAGGCTAGGTGTAGGCTGTGGTGTGTGTGGGTGTGTGTGTGTGTGTGTGTGTGTGTGTGTGTGTGTGTGTGCGCCCGGTGTGTGTAGATGTTACCGAAATATCAAAAAATAGGGCTAAGCCCCCAAAGGGTGGCTGTACTAGGTGGGGCCAAAATTGACCCATGTATTAATCAAAGGGGTTGGTCTGAAAAATAGTTCTCAAAAATTAGGGATCTTCAAAAAATAGGGTCTCAAAAAATAGTTCACAAAATTAGGGGTTCTCCTAAAAATTAGGTTCTCAAAAAATTAGGGTCCTCAAAAATTAGGGTTCTCAACAAATTAGGGTTCTCAAAAATTGTTCAAAAATTTCCGTTCCTCAAAAAATTGCTCCAAAATTGGGGGTACAACGGTTGCCACGTAATCAATTAGCACAACCCTTCTTCGAAGGGTTGCAAAAATTAGGTTCCTCAAACAATTTGGGTTCTCAAAATTTGGTTCTCAAAAAATTTGTTCCCTAAAAATTTGGGCTAAAAAATATGGTTCTCAAAAATTTGGGTTCCTCAAAAATCCGTTCTCAAAAATCTGGGTTCTCAAAACTGGGTTCTCAAAAATCCGGTTCTAAAAATCCGTTCCCTTAAAAACTGTTCTCAAAAATCCGGGTTCAAAAATCCGGTTCTCAAAAAGGTCAAGGCCCAAAAAGTTCAAGGTCAGCCCATGGAAGACCAAAGGTCAAGGCCAAAAAGGTCGCGGTCAAAAAAAGGTCAAAAAAGTCGCGGTCATTTTCGTCCAATATCCCTGTCCTACTACTATCGGTAATCTTATTCAATTTCACTTATCTTCTCTTTGTAATGAAATTAAGTCTTACTTGCCAGAAATAGAAGAGAACAGAGCAAAATTAATATTTAACCCTTTCAACGTAGATGTACTTCACTTACTACAGACGTCGAGGAGGAATTTATATACTTCTTAAATGACTCTACTCTTAAACATGCTTATGATACATTATCTCTTACCAAATTCTGGTCACTAGTAGTCCAGTCTTATCCTCAACTTGCAAAAATGGTTATCTCAAAACTTCTACCGTTTCCTTCAACATATCTGTGTGAGCAAGGATTTTCCTCTTTGTGCTTGATTAAAAACAAGCTCCGATCAAAATTGAATGTAGAGCCAGCCTGATTTACGATTGTCACTGTCAGAAAACACCACCCGAGTTCGTAGGCCACTTCAGCACCCTGCGTTCTGAGTGTTCTTATCAGTGATAGCTGATAAGAACACTTGTTTTCGAGATAACGCTAAGTGTTTTACAGATGACGAATCGGTTCGTTTCTTATTTCGTAATTATTTTTATTTTTATTTTTATTTGTTATTATTATTATTTTTAATTTATTTTTTATTTTTATTTATTTATTTATTTATTTATTATTATTATTATTATTATTATTATTATTATTATTATTATTATTATTATTATTATTATTATTATTATTATTATTATTATTATTATTATTATTATTATTATTATTATTATTATTATTATTATTTCGAATGTCGGAGTTTTACGGGAATCGGATTCTGTGTCGAAAACGATTCCTGTAAGGAATCGTTTTTAACGCACTGCGACTCCGGCTCAAGCTCCGGCTCCGGCTCCGACTCCGACTCAGGCTCCACTCCGACCTAGATTCCAGCTCCGACTCCGACTCCGCTTCTGCCAGAGCGACCGACTCTGGTTCAGCCTCTGAAGTTTTTTTATTCTTATTTTTATTATTATTATTAGAAATGATTTTTAGGCTCTGGCTCTGGCTCAGCCTCTGAGTCCAATATATATCTATAGAGGTTAGAGTTATCGTATTGGGTTAAAATTTAGAGGAGGGTTAGATGGTGACGTGATCTTGTCGTTGACGAGCTTACGTACCCCTTAGGTCCCCCCGAAGGGGGACCCCACCCTCTAAAAAATTAAAATTGATCATAGAAGGCTGAAATTTGGCTAGTGTATAGAAGAAGGAGAAAGGAGTCTGAATCTGTAGAGTTTGAGTTGACAAAGGCACCGGTGCGGTGCTTGGATAGTAAATATTTGTATAATAGTACAATATTGGTGTTAAAATATATGTTTATAGGGATATAGAGTTCGAATATGAGTGTTTGAGACTTGCTTGAGCGATGCTGGTTCCGTCAGCTGGCCCCGGGCCGACGCGTGTGCGCGCCGGCCGGCGCGCCCGCCAGCACGATCCGACGAGAAACGGGCGTGTGCGGGTGCCCGCAGGCGCGCCCGCCAACGCAATCCGACGCGAAAGGGGCGCATGCGCGCACCCCCGCGTCCCGCATGTGCGATCCGGTACGAGAACGCAAACGTGTTCTGTTTTCAACTTAATTTTTTTCAAAAATTTATTATTTTTATTTTTTAATTTATTTTTGTTTTAACTAAAAAAATTTAATCTTTTCATGTTTATAACGTAAAAACTTACATTTTTACATACCCTAAATCAGTAAATCAGTAAATCATACCATCATCCAGCCCCCCTTCTGTCCATATGTGATCTATTGATCTATTGATCTATTGATCTATTGATCTATAGATCTATTGATTCAATTCATATTTTTTATTAAAATTGCTATGTTTTACATACCCTAAATCAGTAAATCATGAAATCAAACAACCCTCCCCACTCCCCCCTCCCACCCTCTATTGATCTTTTGATCTATTGATCTTTTTGATCTATTGATTCAGGTCATATTTTTATTAAAATTGCTATGTTTTACATACCCTAAATCAGTAAATCAGTAAATCAAACAACCCTCCCCACTCCCCCCCCTCTATTGAACTATTGATCTATTGATCTATTGATTCAGGTCATATTTTTTACTAAAATTGTTATGTTTTACATACCCAAAATCAGTAAATCAATAAATCTAACACCCTTCCCCCTCACCTTCCTACCCTGCTATGATCTATTGATCTAATGATTCAAGTCATATTTTTTATCAAGATTGTTATGTTTTACGTACCTTAAAACAGTAAATCAGTAAATCACTGATTCCAAGTATCCTCCCCTCCTCCTTCCTTCCCATCCATGATCTATTGTTCTATTGAGCTAGTGAACCATTTATAACATAAATACAAACCTTTTCTTATTCATTAGTGTTTGGGTGTCAATCTAGAATGGACGTTGGTAAATTTATGTTCCGCGAACCTGCTACATGTCTTGTGTCTGGTCCTACAGGGTGTGGGAAAACCTTTCTGTTATTAAACATTTTAAAAGAGGTCGAGATTTTCGAACAGCAACCTATTAAAATCATATGGTGTTACAGTGTTTACCAAGAAAAGTTTAAAGATTACAAAGATGTAATCCAATTTCACGAAGGGTTATATGACATAAAAACTCTTCAATGTTTACCAGGACATAAAATTATAATCCTTGATGATTTGATGCATAAATTGAATGAGGATATAGCAGAAACTTTCACAGTTTATTCTCATCATTTAAACATCACAGTATTTTTTATAACTCAGAATATCTTTCTTCAGAATAAGTATATGATGGATGTGTCTTTAAATACGCAGTATTTAATCTTGTTTGGTCAAAGAAGCAATATGAGTCAGGTCAATATTGTGGCTACCCAAATGTTCCCTTCTCAACGTAAAGAGTTCTTAAAAGTATATAAAGAAGTTACATCTATACCTCATGGTTATTTACTATGCGAGCTTCATCCTATTAATTGACGCATATAGGTTACTGTGTATACACGCAGCCTACGAATGAGATAGTATGGGCGCCTGAATAATGAGAGTGCCCTCTAGTAGCAGATTATTTACCTCTTATGAGAAAATTTAAAACCCTTAAACCATCTGAAAAACGTAAACTGATCTGCTACTAGAGTACTCATTATTCAGGTATGTATACTGTCTCGATCTCGTTAGGTAAGATATTTGTACGCAGTAATACGCTATGCGTCGGCCCGGGGCCAGCTGAACCAGCATCGCTCAAGCAAGTCTCAAAACTCATATTCGAATCCCCATATCCCTATGGTAAACATATATTTTAACACCAATATTGTACTATTATACAAATATTTACTATCCCAGCACCGCACCGGAGCCAGCACCGGTGCCATTGTCAACTCAAACTCTACAGATTCAGACTCCTTTCTCTTTCTTCTATACACTAGCCAAATTTCAGCCTTCTATGATCAATTTAAATTTTTTAGAGGGGTGGGGTCCCCCTTCGAGGGAACCCAAGGGGTACGTAAGCTCGTCTACGACAAGATCACGTCATCATCTAACCCTCCTCCAAATTTTAACCCAATACGATAGCTCTAACCTCTATAGATATATATTGGACTCAGAGGCTGAGCCAGAGCCGGAGCCTAAAAATCATTTCTAATAATAATAATAAAAATAAGAATAAGAAAAAACTTCAGAGGCTGAACCAGAGTCAGTCGCTCTGGCAGAAGCGGAGTCGGAGTCGGAGCTGGAATCGAGGTCGGAGTCGGAGCCTGAGTCGGAGTTGGAGCTGGAGTCGGAGTCGCAGTAAAAACGATTCTTACAGTGAAGCTGATCAGAATCACTGGGAATCGTTTCTTCGTAATAATAATAATAATAATAATAATAATAATAATAATAATAATAATAATAATAATAATAATAATAATAATAATAAAAAATAAAATAATTACGAAATAAGAAACGAACCGATCCGTTATCAGTAAAAGCACTTAGCATTATCTCGAAAACACGTGTTCTTATCAGCTATCACTGATAAGAACGCTCAGAACGCAGGGAGCTGAAGTGGCCTACGAACTCGGTTTATTACTACTACTGTCGAAAACCACCCACAATTGAAGAAATAGTAACGAATGTGCAAGCACACCCTTCCCACTAATTTTTATTATATATATATATATATATATATATATATATATATATATATATATATATATATATATATATATATATATATATATATATATATATATATATATATATATATACAGGTAGAGCAAGGATATATAGACAGAAGTATAGCAGTAGTGAAATATATATATGCCAAATATATCTAGGGGTCATAAATATATATATATATATAAGAAAGAAAGAATATATATATTCATATATATATATATAATATAAAAACATTTATAATAGCACATATATATTTTTATAGTTATATATATATATATATATATATATATATATATATATATATATAAACAAAAATATGATTAAAAATTTCTAGGGGGTATGAGGTTTATGATGCTGAACTGAGTGTTATGAATTTACTGCAATTTTTCCTTATAAATTCTATGTTAAATAAAGTGAAAGTTTTCTACGAACGTGTCAATGATGACGTCAAAATATTTGTGATAATTTTAGAACACCGATCACCTCTTAATCGATCAGATGTTTGTATTGACTATTATTTTGTAGAATAACACTACATTGAGGTACAACAATACATTTTGTAATATTCAGTACAATATTTAATTAACTTAACGTATGTACAATTATTGTTTTTTAGGAATAATTTATTTATTAGGTACAAGGCGATACTGTACCCACGACTTCCTGGTGTAATTCAGCAATCATACTTGTAAATAAGATTCATATTTAACAGGCCTTTAGAAGAAAAATATCTAGTCAAAATCGCGTAAACGATTGAAACAGAGGCAAACAATTTATATATATATACACTCAAAATATAAATATATATAAAAAAGAAAAAAAATATATATATATATATATATATATATATATATATATATATATATATATATATATATATCGGAGCACCTCTTCTGGGTTGCTCCGCTCTCGACGCCCCCTGCGCCGACTTCTCTATATCTTCCCTTCTCGACCTGCTTCTTAACCGCCCAAGAGCGGTGGCCGGCTTCCTGGAAGCAGTGCGGCCCTCCAATTGAGGTGGGCCAGGGGCAGAAGTATAGCTGTTGCTGCTGTTATATATAGTATATATATATATATATATATATATATATATATATATAGAAAATATATATATTTATATATATATATATATATATATATATATAGTTAGTTAGTTAGTAGTAGCATATAATATATATATATATATATATATATATATATATATATATATATATGTTATATAGTTATATATATATCAATGAAGGTGGGGAGTCGCTAAAATAAATTCTTTTCGACCCGTAACCTGACCCTTAAATTCAAATTTGATTTTTTTGACTCACCTGAGACCTGATTCGGACACTGACTATCACCCACTTAAAAACAAAAAATTTTCTACTCCGACTCTGGACTCAGCAATAAAATTTAAAAATTTCTGACTCTTGACTCAGCTTAGAGAATACAGAGTTACAGTAAAACAATTTTTAAAATGAACTATTTATTTTTGTTTGCTTGAGAATAAAAAGCTAATATACTTTTCTCCAATGACCTGTTTAACTAAAAACACTACGCTGGCACTCAACTTTAGAGTGTGGAATGCAGCTTGAAAGTGCTCCTGTCCTAAGTTTATCTTTATCTTATTATGTTATTGTTATTATCGCGCTATTGTACCTGTGTTTAGTTAAGTGTGTGTGTTTTTTCAAATCTCGTTTTGTTTTAATTGAGAGTTTTGTCTTCAATTGTATCAAAGAAATGACCAAACACATAATTGTTTAGTAAAGACGAGGTTTGGTGTTCGGAGTCTTACAAGATAAAGTTCAGTCATAATTTTCCTCTTCCCATACCCTTTTCTTTATTTCTTTCTTTCTCTGTAGGCTTTACTAATGAAAGCATAAAAGCTTCTCAGTTATGGCCTTTCCAGCCTCTCTTCTTCCTCAGTGATAGTAGTATATATTTTTATTTAATAATTAATTCTTAGTAATTAAAAACTTTTTAAGCTAAAGATTTATTTTTTTTTCATTTTTTTTCTTTTTAGTTGAAGTAGATTTTAATAAAATTTAGATCAAGTGTAGAAAGTTGTTTAGGTCTGGGTAAGTTTGGTTTTAGAATGTAATATATTTTTTTATTTAACCTGATTCTAGTGCTTCTAAGTTAGATTTCGTTTGTTCAATTTTTATCCTACCCTTTTCCTTTGTTTTTAGTCTGTTTTTGTCTATTGTTGTTCTTATTTGTAAAGTGAGAGGTATGTGGAAGGTGAATATGGGCAGGGTTCATATAGGCGGCTTCTATTAATCCCTACCAAATGAACCGGTGGTTAAAAATCCAATCTCTTGTTTCAGGGAATATCAGCCTATCTAAACCCCAATCTCTAATCTTCTGCTAAGTCCTCTTGTCTGAGACTCAGATGACTAAGAATTCACAATCTAACTCGTTTAATATATCTAACTATAACTTATTATATTGGTTTCCGTCTAAAGGGTGGAAAGTGTGTGCCTATGTAACACGTCTCAGAATTCCCGAATCTCCTAACTCTTCGATGCTCTGTGGCTCAACCTTTTTCGCATTACAATAATCAAAGCTTGCACAGCTTCTAACAGAACATGATTAGATCTTCTTCTTCTTTGAATATCTTTACCAAATCCTTCACGAGACTGTTAGTATATCTTTCTATCCAATACTGAGGCGGCCCCTGGGCCGCCGAGTGATTCTCGTGCCAACATTCAATGGTTCGTGAACCCTCTCATACTGATCACCTACAGTGGGGAGGAAATACCTGCTCGCATGCTTCAACATCTGGAGTACCAATCAAACACCTGTTACAATACATACTGGTGATCGTCCAACCATTCCTTAAACACACTTGACTGATACAGGTTCTTCTCACCTACACTTTTCTTCCGTTATAACAGTCAGCACACAACTGGTCCACTGGCAACCAGATCTGCAACCTTATATTCTCTTACCTTAATACCTTTCTCCTCCAACAGCTCCATCCTGCTCTACGCGTTTTTCCTGGCACTTTGATCGGGGTGATTGGGGGGCCTTTTTGCGTCGTTTCTACGCCAACTATAATTGAATGACTGCTTTTCCTCTGATGAGGCTTCCTAGCTTCCGCCACGATAGTGAGCACATTCGCAAACTGTCTAATCTGCATCTATATAGGTTCATCTTCTCTTCGATCATAATCTTCCTCTCTCTTTCACCCATAGATTTTGCTCCTGCATCTGCCCTGTCCCTTCTGGGCCATTCAGGCTAGAGACAGCGCTTATCAGGGGTGGAAAAATTCTTCGTTCTCCTATCACTCTCGCTAATTCTCATTCAGCTAGGAAATCGTTGCAGGGACACTCTTCGACGAGCAAAGCGGGTTTTCATCAAATGAAAGTGTTGCTAATGTTCGATCCTGAGTTCTTGTTGATGTCTGCCCAGTTTGCTAAAAACGATTGATTCCCTTAAGCAACAACTCTGTATAAACCCATCCCTGTCCCTCCATTCTGATCCCTTAAGATGGTTCTGTTGCTAACCCTCCAACTGAAAAGCATTTATTCTTTCGGTTCCTCTAGCCTCTCTTCTCCAACCCGGCAACCCTAGCCTGAGATATCCTCCTCCTCCCACCCTCCCTCCTGTGTCCCTATGTCCTGCTCGCATCATAGACTTGACGGAGCCATGCTGGCCCCAAGAGACCTATGAACGTGCCAGGAAAGTGGGGCCCGCGTGATGGCATCCTCCCGAGTCTGAGGGTGACGCTGTGCTTTCCGAGTTCGGTTCCCCTCCTCTCGTCCAACCTATATTCTCTATGTTCCATAATATCACTAATAGTTTCCTTTCAGGTTTGAAGTACGCCTGAGCCCAACTGTATTCTGAAAAAGGGGCTGTCCAGATCCTCCTAGCTTTCTGCCCTATAGCTCTCACAATCCGTATTATATCTACACTGATCTTTGAAACCCTTCCCAACTCTCATACTTCTACAACCAATCTCTAAAAACCTTCATCCTCCTCCGATCGTCAAAGGTCACTGGCAAGTTCTTTGATATATCCAATTTGTGATATTTATTTTCATATTTAACCGATTTATGCTTCCGCCTTAGAAATCCACATGGGAGATGGTGTGGTGGCGCTTGACATAACCAAAGCATTTGACCGGGTACGGCGTCGTTCCGGAAGCCCTTCCTTTGTTTCCTCTTCTCTTTGCTTACTTACAGGAAAGCCAAGTCGCGCGTTCGTAATAGTCGCATGGTTGCTGATGGAGCTGACACCCTTCTTTTTCTGTCAATAGCGGTGTTCCCTCAGGGTCTACGCTCCTAGTTTCTTACTTCCTTTTCATCTTCCACTTCCGTATGTAATTTAATCCAGCAGCGCCGATGACTGACTTCGCTCTTCAATCAACTCATTTATTTGCTCTCCTTTCTTATCTATAAAATTTGCTTCGTCTTATCTTCTTCGATCTTTTCACTGATCTTTGTTAGTTTTTCAGAAAACTCACTTAGGAAATTAGCTTTTAAAACTCATCCTACAACCCCCCAAAAAAACAGACCTCTAACTTTCTTATCTCTTTCGGACCTGTCTCCTCGTCTCCTCCCGCCCACTGCAATATAAATATTCTTGTTTAATATAAATAAAATGTCTAGAAATCCTCATTAGCTATATCACAATGGTTATAAATGGTCCTCAAAGAAACTGGGTGTTTTGTTTTGACTGCGAGATTTTTTTCTTTCTCAGTTAGACTCCAGCTATACAAGAGTCTCATCCGCCCTTATTTGGAGTACTGTTCTCGTATCCGTAGGTTGTTCTTGTGATACCCCTTTTTCGGCTGGGTCGAGTCAAAAAGCCGTTAGTCTTTTCTGTTTAAACTGTCCCCTGTACCCTTCCAGTTCACTTTGACCCCTATCTTTGCGGCGCAATGTTTCGGTACTTATCTTCTTCATTTAGGTACCGGCAGTCGGCAGGTTGCTTGAGGGAACTTATCACTCGCGTACAACCACCTTTACGCCGCCCTCGTAGCACAAGGGGCGTTTCAAGACTGTTCCACAAGCCCTAAGGTCGCACCTGTCTCTTCTTTGGACCCGTGCCTTCCTTATCTGGAGCTTCCTCGCTTCCGCCGCTATCCATTCCGTTTGAACCTCTCCATCTCTGTAAGCTCCCATGAATTTGCATCCCCTCCACCAGCTTTCTCCAGGTTCATGCTCATCTGGGTGTACTTACGCTAGCGGATGAAATTTTGTGTGCAACACCCCCTCCCTGAATAGGGGCTCATCTGCCAGTGAGTGGTGGTGACAACTGTAAAAAAAAAATATAAAATAAAAAAAAAAAGATGCAGGTGCAACACATGACAGACAAATATAAATCAGTTTCGGAGAACAAATGTATAACGAAATTATAATGCAAATTATTTTTGTTTTTATTATAAACAGCCGTGCGGTTTTTTTTTTTTTTTTTTTTTTTTTTTTTTTTTTTTTTTTTTTTTTATCCAATGTTAAAGCTAATTGTATGTAAAGTCATCATAAAATAATAATAATAATAATAATAATAATAATAATAATAATAATAATAATAATAATAATAATAATAATAATAATAATAATAATAATAATAATAATAATAATAATAATAATAATAATAATAATAATATAAGAATTCAACTCAGCCTTTGATTTATAAAAAGCCACATTTCCTTATTTCCAAAGTTCTAAATATTCATTTTTGTACATAATTTAATTTCCTTAAAAATAATCTTTGAAAATAATTTACCGGAGAAAAAGAGGATATATTAAATTAGATTTCCCGACGCGTTTCGTCTCTATTCTTGAGACATCTTCCGAGGATTTTTTCTTATAAGCGAATGAGTCTTTAAATTAATATATAATAATTAAATCAAATGATATTGAGTCTGACTGATAATGTTTTGATGTAGAAGGCCTCCGCAATTTTAAGTTTCTGGACTTCACACGATCCGTATAATATTGTGAAGTGTTTAGAAATATTACCATTAGTTGATTGACCAATGCCATGTTGAACTGTTCAAAGATTTTGCTGGGACTGTAGCGATGTTGATATGCCCTGTCCGACAGACTATTCGTCGTGTAACCGATATATGTTGACGTGCAGTTGATTCAGGGCATATCAACATCGCTACAGTCCCAATAAAATCTTTAAACATTTCAACACGGCTCATGGTTAATCAGCTGCCATAGGTGAAAATATTTCTAAGCACTCTGCTACTCAGACACGGCCCGTGTGAAGTCCAGAAAACTTAAACTGAGTGGGAGGTTCCTGTATATCAAAACGACGCAGACTAGAACATTAATATATGTACCAAACAATAGAGGCTATTCCAGGTCAGATCCTGAATTAATCATCTATTACATATTACTTAAAATTACGTAAAAACGTTCCAAATTCCTGCGTCAATTTGTGGAACAACTTCTAGTCGACCAAAAACTGAGCACCGAAAATACGTGATACGTGTTAGCCCTCGCTCAGAAAGGACAAGCTCTTGGCGCCCATACTAATGCCACGTTGATGCCAGTGCCCATGCCCATGCCCCATGCCCATGCCCATGCCCATGCCTATGCCCATGCCCATGCCCACAGGAGACATTTTTACCCATGAAAAAAAAAAAAAAAAAAAAAAAAAGACAAAAAACGGTCAAAATTCGTTGCCTTTTGTAGAAGGGTCTTTACGACCAAAAGGCCACTGAGAATTGACGCCCAAACTACTGAGGCTGCATCCTTCGCTCAAGAGTCCCCGTCGTTATATTACACAAAAAACCCTGCCTGTTGATTGAATAGTCTATATATCCAATTTAAAAGACTCTTCATCCTACAAGAAATAATCCTCCTGAAGATCAAGCCTTTTAAATAGAGACGCAACGCGCGTTTCTCCTGGGAAGTTCCATATATAATATATTCTGTAAATATTGACATTTTTTAAGGAAATTCAAATTGTCGTGGCAAAAACAAACACAATTGAATTGCACACATCAATAATAATGTATTAATAATAATAATAATAATAATAATAATAATAATAATGATAACGAAAGGGGGTGAGGGGTGTGTATAATTTTCACCTCTAATGAATGGTCAATAATAAATAATAATAATAATATCAATAAATTAGTTTATAACACACAAATAATAATAATAATAACAATAAATAAAAATAACAAATAATAACATAATAGAACAGATTTATACACTTAATAATAATATCACCAATTAATAATAATAATAAAAATAATTAATAATAATAATATCCAAAATATTAATAATAATATATTACATATTAATAATAATAATTAATAATAAGAATCAATAATAATAATAATAATAATACCAATAATAAAAATAATAATGGTCACAGCTCGGCTAGTCCTTCAGCAAATTTTTCGACTCCGACCTGAACTCCTGACCTGACCTGACCGACCCCACTAACACAGGAATTCTCCTACCTGACCCAACCTGACTCCATCCTTGCAAAGAATTTTCGACTTCTGACCTGACTCCGACTCCGACTCCGGATCCCTGGAAAATTGGGCGGACGGTCACGACCTGACCTGACTGCGCAGTCCTGATATACAGCAGCAGAGCAGCATATAGCAGTATATATATATATATATATATATATATATATATATATATATATATATATATATATATATATATATATATTTATATATATATATATATATATATATATATATATATATATATATATATATATATATATATATATATATATTTTTATATATATATATATATATATATATATATTAAGGTTAAAAAGGTTATTAGATGGTTGTTATATATATATATATATATATATATATATATATATATATATATATATATATATATATATATTATATAATTAACATAAGTTACACATATATAAGAAAGAGTATACATATATGATATACATATTATAAGATATATTGTTATTATTAAGTATATATTTATATATATATAAAGATATATATATATATATATATATATATCACCGCCTACACAGAGTTGAAAGGAGTTGAAAGATATATATATATATATTATTGGTTGACTGGGACATATATATATATATATAGAGTTATATATATATATATATATATATATATATATATATATATATATATATATATATATATATATATTACATATATATATATATATATATATATATATATATATATATATATATATATATATATTATTAGATATATATATTATATATATATACATATATATATATATATATATATATATATATATACATATATATATATATATATATCTATATATATATATATATATATATATATATATATATATATTATATATATATATATATATATATATATATATATATATATATATATATAATATATAATTCATAGTTTTATATATATATATATATATATATATATATATATATATATATAAATATATATATATATATATATATATATATAAATATTTATATATATAAATATATATATTTATATATATATATATATATATATATATATATATATATATATATATATTACATATAGAGTTATATATTTATATATATATATAGAGAGAGAGAAGTGGCTACGGGCGTCTTCAGGGGCATGGCAGCTGCCCCCCTAAAAGTGTTTACTCTTATAGAGTGTGCCTGCGAATTTTTTGATCCAACGGGACGTTCCGGGTGGCCGTTAAGTATGTTTTACGATATATATGATAAGAGAGCTACATATGGTTGCTACATGTTATATATATATATGAAGCTTTGCGCACGAAAACGCGAAAGCGTTTCGTCGATAAATGCGAAAACGGTTAAACACCCAAATTTTGAACTGAACGAAGTAATACCG
>JABUQX010138051.1:2500-14320 GCA_015478945.1 Trachelipus rathkii | reverse complement strand
GAAACTTTTGAAGATGAACTGGTTATGGTGTCAGGTCTAGTAACATCTTCGTTTGTGTTACTAGAAAGCTGCTTATTTGCATTTGACTTCAAATTAAATTTTTAAATTTAACCATCATCCATTGTAGATAGTTTAATTTTATTCTTAAAAAAAAAAAATTATAACCGTGCAAACGTTTAAATCATTAAGAAACACGCAGTTTTGATTAACATCAATAATATCTACAATTTATATGTCAACCACTTCTCATTTTCATTGACCGAAACTGAAAAACTCATCAGCAGGACTGCCGAAAGTCATTTGTGAATGGTTATTTTATGCTTGCTTCATTAAACTTATGAAAACGTTTTCAAACGTTTTTCAGTAAACACTTCTATAATGATTGGATGCAATAGTATATTTTGAGGATAAGTGATCAAAAATATTTTGTTCAACTCGATGCATGTAATCACATATGTATTCTGATTAAATTCTTAAATAATCGTAGGCATGACATTAAGACATGATTTATGTCTATGAAGTGTAGTACGGTAACAATTTTCTGCTTAGAGCGGCAGGAAGAATAATTGCATGCAAATTAGTCAGGTATCGTTTTAATGAATTTATAGGCCAAAGTAAGAAGCTAATTATGATCTTTTATGAGCAGGTTATGTATGCTATAAAGTAAAATGTTACTTATAGTTTTTAGGACAAAGTTACTTAACGGCCTCACGGAAAGGGAGGTCGGATCAAAAAAAAAATTTTCCAGGTAGCCTCTATGATACATAAATAGATGATTTAGGGGCGAAATGAATTTTTTCCTATGTTTTAGGGGTGAAATGAGGTGAGGTTAGGTTAGGTTAGGTTAGGTTAAGTTAGGTTAGGTTATGTTAGGTCAGGTCTGGTCACCCCTAGGGAAAAAAATCATTTCGCCCCTAAAACAAAAAGGTTTATAGTTGCCCTTAAAATATCATTTTCTTAAAACATCGAAAACAAAATATTGGGGGAAGGTAATGCGGATGTCGGAGAAATTTGGGGGAAGGGGGCAGAGTCAAGTGTGATAAGGGTAAGTTCCACAGTTGACTCCGCCCCTTCCCCAAAATTTATGACCGTATCACGCAGATGAATAGGCGCTTAAGAAAGTATTTCCCTACA
The DNA here is from genome assembly GCA_015478945.1 of Trachelipus rathkii. NCBI lineage: Eukaryota > Metazoa > Arthropoda > Malacostraca > Isopoda > Trachelipodidae > Trachelipus > Trachelipus rathkii. The sequence goes on along the minus strand of JABUQX010138051.1, from coordinate 13,186 downwards.
TGATACACAATTTAAAACTTTTATCTTCACCCCTAAAAATGTGTTTTATTTTTATTTAAAAACCAGTTTCATATACACCACATTATTAATCTCTAACTCACACTGTGGTTTGGGCAACTTACTCTAGTTTTTATGAGTGAGCCTTATGTTAGGGGTTATAAAATAAATATAATACTTTAGAGTTTTACTGATTTATTTTACCTACTTAGCAGTAAATTCAGAACAATCATGTAAGTTTCAGAATAATTTCTTCACTTAAATTTATACCTGAGTAAACTGTTGGTTAACTTAATAAAAACTTTAAGTAAATGTTTATTTATTTCAAGGCTTAAAATTTATTGTCATTACCAAATATAATCTATGAATAACTAATGTTTGTTAAACCTAAATAATCACTAATCGGTTTTTTAATTTGATACATGCATGTTAAATTAGTAATAATTTTACAAACATTAATGCCTTATGTTAAAGATATTATGTCTATATTAACACATAACGTAAAATTTTCACAGTCTTAAATTGATAGCTATTTTCGTTTAACTAGACGTGCAAGGTTCATAATGTTGTAAACTAGTATGCTAATATTTTTATTAATGAACTTGTGAAGATTAATTTCAATTGTCGTAATTATTTTGTTATTATGAGTACAAAACAAAAATGATAATAAAAATATGAAAATATAGTAATATAAGCTTTCTTGCTGTAGGTTAAGAATTCTTCAGTGGTGGAAGATATTATGTCCATAACACTAAGTTTCTCAAAAAGCGAGTAAAAATGTTTATAAATTCACCATAATATTTTGGACCAAATGTTTGCAAAATTAAATTAAATTTTATCATGTTATCACAATTATTGTTGAACGACTTGTAGCTTAACCACTTGATGGAAATATAGTATAAGAAAGGTCGTAAGCTGTGCAAGAGTTCTTTGTCATTTTACAATTTTTATATCTATTCCTTAATAATGAAATCATTTTTTCCATTTATAATTTTTTTTCCTTTTCTTGCGTTTTTTAGAGTGAACCTCATTAACGATGGGTATATGTCATCCCTCCAGGCAGACAAAATACTGACGTTCATGCAAGCACGAGTTCAAGAGTTCATGATGCTCTTATATATAAATGATCCTCTGAAACTTTTTTTCTTATATACCATCAAGCTTTTCCATTCTCTGAGGTCCAGTGTGGCCTCTTCTCTGTGAGCCGTTGTGGGTCCTGTACATTGACTCAAAAAAAAAAAATACTCCGAGGACAAATGTCCATACCATAAATAAACCAGATGTTTCGAAAAAGCCTGACCTACAATGAATATTATTTTTATCATTATTATCAAATTACCCTTTAATCAAAATTTCTCAACATCACTCTCAGTCTCTTTCTCTTTTCTTTAACCTTTATGGTATCTTGGGTACTCCCCTGTTTTATAGCCATCCCTTGCTCATGTAATCCAATATTCAGAAAAAACTGATCCCTCTTTCTCTTTTCTATAATTTTATACCCGCCACAAATCCATCTTCGACTTCGAAATATGCTCTTATTCTAAAGGCTTTAGTTTTTTATCATCATTTTTTTTTCTTTTAGTCATTGTTCTATTCCAAAAAACCAATATAAGTACATCTCTCTCTCTCTCTCTCTCTCTCTCTCTCTCTCTCTGCTCTCTCTCCTCTCTCTCTCTCTCTCTCCTCTCTCTCTCTCTCTCTCTCTCTCTCTCTCTCTCTCTCTCTCTCTCTCTCTCTCTCTCTTCCTCTCCTCTCTTTTACACACACCACACCATATACAGATATATATATATATATATATATATATATATATATATATATAATTATATATTTATATTAATATATATATATTATATTATATATATATTATAATATTATATATATAGTTTGTATTGTTTTAAATTTACTTGCACATTTTGAATCTACTTTCTTGATAAAGAATTATATTTTACACTTAAATAAAATATTTCCTTGATATAAAGCAATATTTTAATGCTATTCATAAGTAAATTATATATATATTTATTATATAAAATTATATTATATATATATATTATTATAATAATATATATATATATATATTATATATATATACTATATATATATATTATATATTATATATATATATATACTTATATATTTTATATAAATTTATATATAATATATATATATATATTATATATAAATATATATATATATAATACTATATCAATATTATATAATATATATATAAGTATAAGGAGAGGGAAACTAGCAGCCAAGGTCACAGCCAGAATGTTGCAAAGCAATGTTGCAAAATGTTGCAAGCAACATTTTGCAACATTTGGGGTTTTTCAAGGTTGACGTGTCAAGGTTAAGGTTTTCAAGGTCGGATGAGACGCGAATTTAAGGTCTGGAAGACCGACTTCCGAGGTTCTGAGGCCTGGACTCAAGGATTTACCCCCAAAAGGGGGGCGGAGCCCCCCAAAGGGGGTTTTTTGGTTCTAGAAGGTTTTAAATGATCGATAGATCATTTGTGATGGTTCCATCGATTTATCGTAATCGATTACCCCTAAATCGATCTTTAAATCGTCTTTCTACGTGCGCTGGTTCATTTAACATTAAAAAATGTGAATCGAAAGGAAAATAATTACAATAATTTCTCAGGTCGATTAATCGTTGTAGTTAAAGTGTGACCACTTGGGCGAACCCACCCTTTTCGATATGAAGGAATAGAGGCTATTCGCTTATTCAAACTTGGTAATCATGATTATTGTGGTGTTAAAACTGATTTCCCCACCGCGAAGTTTAGTTGGACCGTAGGTGCACCCTAAGGGGTGCTGCCCCCGGAGGGAAGGTGAAATATAACCGCTACGCCCTTGCTCTGTTGGCTTCCTTTCCGAGTAAAGATTAGACTTAACGAATCCCAATCGAAGGTTGACACAGGGTGAGTTTGGTGACCCTAGGTCCCCCCTAAGGGGGTGCTGTCCCCTTAGCGCCAAGGTCAAATTCCTCCTGAAAACCATGTTAGGCTTAAACGTATCGGAGTGAAATTTGGATATGAGTTATATGATGACGTAATCTCGTCGGAGACGGATTTACGTTCCCTCTGCGTCTCCCCCGAAAGGGGGACGTAGCCCCACTAAAAAATTTAAATGATCGTAGAAGACTGAAACTTTGGAGGGCTGGGTTGAGAGTCGGAACGGTCGGAGACGGAGACGGAGTGGAGGTTCGGATTCGGGCTCTGAGTCCAGGGACCCCGGAGGGGGTGCCCAGTTTGGGGAAAAAAAAGAAGAAATGCATGGATTGCAAACAGCAGAAGAAGAAGAAGAAAGGAAGAATGAGGAGGAGGAGGAATGAGAAGAAGGAAGGAAGAATGAGGAGGAGTCTGAGAAGGATTCAGAGTTGGTACAGGCACCGGGGCTGGAGCCGGTGCGGTGCCGAGTTATTAATTATTTGTGATACAATGGTGGTGTCTTTATATAGGTTATGGGGTCTGTAGATTTAGAAAATAAAGGTTTCAGAACCATCAAGGAAAAAATAAAAAATAAATAAATAAATAAGTAAATAAATAAATAAAATTTCTAACACATATTAATGTTATAATTATAAATTTACTATCAAATTATAAGCATTAATCACTTAAATCAAACCACTATCCACCTACCCTCCTGACATCTGTATCTATTGATCTATTTATTAAGGTCAATTTTTACTGAAAATTGTTTTCTTTTACATACCCTAAAGCAGTAATCACTAAATCAAACCACTATCCAACCACCCTCCTCACCAGTTGTTGTGATCTATTGATCTATTGATCTATTGATCTATTGATTAAGGTCAAATTTTTTACTAAAATTGTCATGTTTTACATTACCCTAAAGCAGGAAATCACTAAATCAAACCACTATCAACCTCCCTCCTGACCATCTGTGATTCTATTGATCTATTGATCTATTGATCTATTGATCTATTGACTATTGTTAAGGGTCAAATTTTTACCTAAAAATTGTCCTGTTTTACCTTACCCTAAATCAGTAATCACAAATCAACCCCACTATCCAACCTCCCTCCTGACCATCTGCGATCTATTGATCTATTTGAAGTCTATTGATCTATTGATTATTCTGATCTATTGATCTATTGATTAAGTTCAAATTTTTACAAATTGTCATGTTTTACATACCCTAATCAGTAATCACTAAATCAAACCACCCAACCTACCCTCTCTGACCAGCTATGATCTATGATCTATTGATTCAAGTTCACATTTTCCGAGTATAATTTTTGGAATTAACATAACATTAAAATCAAGGTCTTATATACACTGAATCAACGAGTATACTAACGATAACAAGTTTTCACACGTAATAACGCTAAACATAGTATAACCGTGAACAAAATAATTGTCAACGACAAACCTAAACATACCTAAGCACAATAAACTGCTACATTAACAAAGTTCCACACTTAGCAACAGTAATAACTTACATAGCATACAAAAACGTAACCTACTCACACTTCATGGCATATCTTAAACATATCAATGTTAATTTACATTAACATAGTAACATTTATCAAGATTTATTGCATTCCTAACCTAAACTATTTGTAGTAATGAACTAAGAATAAATGGCACACACACACACACACGACACACACACACCACCACCACACACACACACACACACACCACCACGCACACAACCACACCACACACACACACAACACAACACACCACACACACACACCACACACACACACACACAACACACACACACACACACACACCACACACGAATAAACTGCTAGCATTGTCAAAAATAAAGGTAGAAAATTAAAAAATTAAAAAAAAAATTAAATAAAAAAAATTAAACAAAGTATAATTGCAAAATAAAACTTTACAAAAGTAAAATTTAAAAAATTAAAAAAAATTAAAAAAATTAAAAAATTAAATAAATAAAAAAATTAAACAAAAATAAAAAAGCAAAATAAAAAAAAAAAAAAAAAATTAAAAAATTATGGAAAAAAATAAATAATAAAAATTAAATAATAAAATTAAAAAAAGTATAAATGCAAAATAAAACTTACAAAAGAAAATTAAAAATTAAAAAAAATTAAAAAATTAAAAAATAAAATAAATAAAAAAAAAATTAAACAAAGTATAATTGCAAAATAAAACTTACAAAAGAAAATTAAAAAATTAAAAAATTAAAAAATTAAAAAATTAAAATAAATAAAAAAATTAAACAAAGTATAAATGCAAAATAAAACTTACAAAAGAAAATTAAAAAATTAAAAAAAATTAAAATTAAAAATTAAATAAAAAAAAAAATAAACAAAGAAAAAATAAAAAAAAAACTTACAAAAGAAAATTAAAAAATTAAAAAAAATTAAAAAAAATTAAAAAATTAAAAAAAAAAAAAAAAAAAAAAAAAAAAATAAAATAAAAAAAAAAATTTAAAAAAAAAATTAAAAATTTAAAAATTAAAAAAATTAAAAAGTAAACAAATAAAAAAAATTAAAAAAGTATAATGCCTAAAACTTCGAAGAAAATTAAAAAATTGAAAAAGAATAAAAATAAAAAAAGTAAATAAATAAGAAAAAATTTATAAAAAGTATAAATTGCAAAATAAAAAAAAAAAAAAAAAAAAAAAAAAAAAAATAAAAAAATTAAAAAAATTAAAATAAAAAAAAAAAATTAAACAAAGTATAAATGCAAAATAAAACTTAACAAAAAAAAAAGTTAGAAAAATAAATTTAAATAAAAAAAAAAAAATAAAAATGAAAAAATAAGCAAATAAAAAAAATAAAAAATAAATTTAAATAAAAAATAAAAAATAAAAATTTAAAATAAAAAATCAAACACAAAGTATAAATGGTAAAATAAAAATTAATAAGAACTCTTCTAACATATAACAATGTTTAGTCTTAGGGAAAAAAATATATTAGTTTAACGTTTATAAAAAAGAAAAAAGAACTTAAAAAATTAAAAGTCATGTCTTCAACATTTTAGAAGTTGCTGTTACTTTGCAAGATGCAATGCAATTGACGATATGTTAGAACAGAATCATCTGTGTGAAGATCTAATGAGATTATGTTATTAAACGTTGGCACCATTTATAAAAGATTTATCATGTCCTAACCTAACTATTGTAATGAATTAAGAATAAACACACACACACACCACACACACACAACACACACGACACCACACACACACACACACACACACACACACAGCAAATTCATCAAACCTCGTTGCTAAATGTCATAATCGCAGGACGAATAAATGGCAAACATAACAAAGTTTTAAACAAATAAAAATAACATAAAAATAACAAAATTATATTAACATAACATTAAAAATAAGTTCCTTTGAATAAAATATCACAGTAAAAGCGTATTAGTTTACTGATTTTTAAAGCAGTAAATCAGGTAAATAGTAATAAAACCACCCATTCCCTGCAGTCCCCTTACCCATCCACCCGCCTATGATCTATCGACCTATTGATTTCAGGTCTATTTCGAGTATCATTTTGGATCACAACAGGTAAAGATTATATCTAACAAAGTCCCTTTCCCAAGTGATCAATCTTATTCAAAGATTACCCAACAATTTGAACTATGAATTGACACTATCTTCATCAAAAGGCACATCGCTCGAGTATAACATCATTTGATCTATGAATAAACGTAGACATTAGCAAATTTCTCGGGCAAACCTAACATTGTACTCAACAAAAACGATAACCTAGGCTCACGTTTTCTAAAACATCATCGTCAGTTAAACAATAATATCTTACAAAACTCATTATTTCTCTATCATCATCGTTTATTTCACCCGGTTTCATCGGGGATCGTTACATAACGTAACCTAAACTAACCTAACCAAACTTTCATTAACCAAGAGTTTCTAAAGCAACACATCACCTCCCGAGAGAAAAACCAAGGGACGACCATGAAAGGGTGTGAATCCTGAGAGGGGATCACCCCGAAGGGGTGTAAGCAGGCATTACCCTCCGAAGGAGGGGTAAGGCCCCAGCCCTTCGGGCTGAGGCCCAAAACCGGCTTACACCCCCTTCGGGGTGATCCACCCTCTCAGGATTCACACCCTTTCAATGGGCTCATCCCTTGGGTTTTCTCTCGGGAGGTGGATGTGTTGCTTTAGATACTCTTGGTTAATGAAAAACTGTTTATTCGTAAGTTAGGTACGTTTTGTTAATATTACTTGACCGGGTGAAATTAACACTGCTTTGGTAGAGAAATTGATGAGTTTTGTTAAGTTACTTGTGTTACCTGACCGATTGTGTTAGAAAACTAAGGGCAGGGTTAAGTTTTTGTTGGAGTAATGTCAGTTTGCCCGGAAGAAATTTTGCTAATGTCTACAGTTTATTCATAGTTTTCAAATGGACGTTATTACTCGAAAACGATTGAACACTTTTGAGAAATTAAGTGTAATTCATTAAGTTCAAGATGTTGGTATTTTGATAGAATTTGGTCACTTGGAAATGATTTTGTTGATATACGGTCTTTACCTGTTGGCTGATTCCAAAATGTACTCAGAAAATTATGACCTGAATCAATAGGTCGATAGATCTACAGGCGGGTGGGATGGGTAGAGGACGGGAGGGAATGGGTGGTTTGATTTACTGACTTTACTGATTTAACTGCTTAAAATCAGGTAAACTAATACGGCTTTTTACTGTGATTTTTATTCAAAAGAACTTATTTTTATATGTCAGGATAAAATTTTGTTTTTTTATGTTATGTTTGGTTTAAACTTTGTTATGTTTGCATTTATTCGTCTGGGATTATGATATTTTGACGAGGTTATGATGAATTTGTTGTTGGTGTGTGTGTGTGGGTGTGTGTGTGTTGTGTGTGTGGATGTGTGTGGTGTGTTAGTATTTATTCTTAGTTTCATTACAAATAGTTAGGTTTAGGACTGATAAATCTTTGATAAATGACATCGTTTATAATAATATATTCATTACTGTTCATAGACTGATTCTGTTTCTAACAATGTACATATCGGTCAATCTTTGCATGCATCTTGCAAGATAACCCATTCTTTCTAAAATGGTTTGAGGCGCCATGAACATTTCTATTCTTTCAAATTTCATTCTATAAACGTTAACTAATAGTAATTTTCCCTGAAGTTTTAAAAACATAAATATCATCGTTTACTATATTTTTTATAATTTTTTTATTGTTACATTTATAACTTTAGTTAAATTTTATATACAAGATTTTAAAAAATTTTTTTTTTTAAAACTTTGGTAACTTTTTTTATTTGCATATTTTGCATTTAATATTCATTTTTTATTCAAGATTTATGTTTCTAACTTTTTTTTTTTTGATAAGTTTTATTTTGCATTTTACTTTGTTTAATTTGTTTTTATTTATTTAATTTTTTTATTATTTTTTTATTTTTTAATTCGTCTCTTGTACGTCATTTTTGCATTTATACTTTGTTTATTTTTTTATTTATTTTTAATTTTTAATTTTTTAATTCTTTTTAGGCCAAACATTCTTTTGTAAGATGTATTTAATTACCTGCGTCCATCTTTTTATTTATTTTTAATTTTAATTTTTTTTTTTTTTGACTTTTTTAATTTTCTTTGTAGTTTTATTTATTAATCTTTACAAATTTGTTTAATTTTTTTTTTATTATTTTAATTTTTATTTTTTTAATTTTTTTTAATTGTTTAGTTTTTTTTTTGTAATTTTATTTTGCATTTATACTTTCTTAAATATTTAAATTTAATTTTTTAATTTTTTTATTTTTTTTTTAATTTTATAATTCTTTTTAAGTTTTATTTTTGCATTTTATTTTGTTTTTTTTAATTTATTGTTAATTTTTTATTTTTTTAATTATTTTTAATTTTTAATTTTTATTTTAAGATTTTTTTTCAATATTTTTTTTTGAATTTTTTTTTTATTTATTTTAATTTTTTAAATTTTTAATTTTTTATTTTTTTAATTTATTTTTTAAGTTTTATTTTGTATTTTTATTACTTTTTAATTTTTTAGTTATTTTAATTTTTAATTTATTAATTTTTTTAATTTTAATCTTTTTTGTAAGTTTATTTCCCCTTTATACTTTGCTTTTAACTTATATAAAATAAATTATTTTTATCATTCTTTAATTTTTTAATTTTCTTTTGTTAATTTTTTATTTTTGTAATATATTTTGTTTATTTTTTTATTTTAATTTTTTTTTTATTTTTTAATTTTCTAACATGGACTTTGACAATGTTAGCAGTTTTATTCGTGTGGTGCTGTGTGTGTGTGTGTGTGTGTGTGTTGTGTGTGTGTGTGTTGATGTGTGTTGTGTGTGTGCAATTTATTTCTAGTCTACAATAGTTAGGTAGGGATGATGATAATCTTTGATAAATGTTTACTATGTTAATGTCTTAAATTAACATTGATATGTTAAAGATATGCATGAAAAAGTGTGAGTAGTTACGTGTACTTTTGCTATGTTAGTTACTTTACTGTTGCTAAGTGTGGAAACTATTGTTAAGTGTGCGTTTTATTCGTGCTTAAAGGTATGTTAGGTTTGGGTCGTTGTAACATTTATATTTTTAGTTCAGGTTATGTTATGTTAGGTTATTAATGTGAAAACTTTGTGACGTTAGCATATACTCGTTTGATCAGTGTAAAAGAACTTGATTTATGTCTATGTTTATTCAAAATTATACTCGAAATGTGACTTGAATCAATAGATCAATAGCTCATAACTGGTCAGGAGGGTAGGTTGGGTGGTTTGATTTAGTGATTTACTGATTATTAGGGTATGTAAAACATGACAATTTTAGTAAAAATTTGACCTTAATCAATAGATCAATAGATCAATAGATCAAGTAGATCAATAGATCACAGATTGGTCAGGAGGGAGGTTGTGATAGTGGTTTAGATTTAGTGACTTTGATGCTTAGGTATGTAAAACATGACCACTTTTAGAAAAAAGTGCCTTATCCATAGGTCAATAGATCAATGATCAAATAAGATCAATAGAATCAATAGATCAATAGATCACAACTGGTGAGGGAGGGTGGTTGGATAGTGGTTTGATTTTAGTATTTACTGATTTAGGGTGATGTAACAACATGACAGATTCTTAGTAAAAATTTGACCTAAATTCAATAGATCAATAACGATCACAGGATGGTACAGGGAGGAGGTTGGATAGTGGTTATTGATTTTAGTGATTTACTGCTTTTAGGGTATGTAAAACGTAAATTTGTAAGTTATTGTACTTCTAAAGTGTACCAAAATTACGTAAAGAGTCATCTATTGAATTATTTATTGAATTTATTTTCATGTTAGTTGATTCACCGAATCCATTTTTTCTTTAGTTACAGGGAACTCGATAACCTATATAAGACACCAACATTGTATCAATTACACAAAAATTTAATAACTCGGCACCGCACCGGCTCCAGCACCGGTGCCACTATCAACTCTGAATTCCTTTCTCAGACTCTCCTCATTCTTCTTTCCTCGCTCCTTCCTCCCTCCTTTCCTCATTTCTCCTTTCTTTCTTCTTCTTTCTTCTTCTTCTTGCTAGTTTCTGATTTCTTTCTTTTTTTTTCAATAACTGGGACCCCCCCTCCGGGCGTCCCTGGACGTCAGGAAGCCGAATCCGACTCCGAACTCCGTTCTCCGTCTTCCCGACTCGACTTCCTCAACCAAGCCCTCCAC
>JABUQX010138049.1:20000-29541 GCA_015478945.1 Trachelipus rathkii | reverse complement strand
AATAGCAAATTATTCTTGGTTATACATTTAATGTCACTGTGTGCCTGAAAAAATTTCTTTTGCTTTTTTTAATGCTGTGAGTATATATGTTCAGGTATGGAAATTTTAAAGTTGAACATTAAATCAATTTTGAAGTGATCAGGGGAAACAGATTCCGAACGTGCACGAGAAATAATGAAGAAAGTGTGCATTTTTTATGGCCTGGGAAGGAAGTACCAGGTATGTAAATTTGTGTGTGCAGGTTCTACGTATATTGCGAAGTTAATGTGTGTGTATTCCTATAATTAGTGTATCTAGGAAAAGAAGAGTTTTGTTGTTGGATTGTTCTAGGGTGAACTGTAATTTGTTGTCTTAGATTATATGGTTTAGATAGTTGTGGTTAATATTGTGGAAATGGCGAAAAAATGTCATCGACATATCTGAACCAATAAATGTTAGAGAACAGGGTTAGTGAAAAAAATGATACTTTTCTATTAATCCATAAATATATTACTAATGAATAGTGAAATGGATGATCCCATACTAGCCTGTTTCTTGTGAATTTAAAATTTGGAGTTGTAGTGGAAGTGACTATGTTCCAGTGTAAGTGTGATTAATTGTTTTAAGAGGGGGAAAGGGTGAGAAAGAGCTATGTTGTTGTCATTTAAATGTCTTTGTAATAGAGAGAGAGCAAGGGGAACGGGTACTGATGTAAACAAGGATATGGCGTCGAAACTTACAAATTGAAATAGTTGTGGGTTGATGTGCTGAATTTTGTTGATAAAGTCATTGGTGTTAGTAAGGTGTGAAGTAGATATATTATTGATTAGAGGTTTTAATTGGTCGGCTAGCCACCTTGATAATTTATAAGTAATACTATTAGTGTTTGAGATGATAGGGCGTAGGGGTATGTTCTGTTTATGGGTTTTTGGGATTCCGTAGAATTGCGATAGTTGGGGCATGTAGGCCTTGGTTGTATCGTATATATGGGGATAATCTTTACATAAGTTTTTTAGTTTACTATTAAAATTATTTTGGGAAGTCTTTAACGGGTTTTTTGTTAGTAATTCGTATGTGTTTTGGTCTATGAGCATTTCATTACATTTGTTGTCGTAATCTGTACTATTCATTATGACGATGTTATTTCCTTTATCTGATCTTGTAATAATTATATTTTGATTGTTAATGAGGGAATTTAGGGACGAATAAAATTTAGCAGGAAACTTACGTATCTGTTCCCCATACAAAGTGGAAGAAACCAACAAACCTTTCAAAAAACATGATTGATACCCATTGTTTTTTTTTTATTTCTTTAAATCTTTATCCTTTTTGTTCCATGTATCGTAATCTATGAAGAACTGATTGATTGATTCATCCCTGTCCAACGCGAACGACAGGCCATAACCTAATAAAAATGCTCTTCGCTTTTGTCAGTATATAACGTGTAAAATTTGTTGATTTTTTTGTAAATGGGAATTTTACCCAACTGTATATTATAGTAGATTTTTTTCAAACTTTCTGTATAGACTAATTCTCCTTCTAAATTTCATCCTTCGTGCATGTGCTCGTATTAAAGTGTTGCGTAAAATTCTAACATTGAAATTCGGTCTCTCCGTACACCATGCTCTTGGAAATATTTTAAAGGCCTTATGACATTTTTTAAAGCAGTTTATTCTCGTTTTACTTCTAGCGATAAAAGAATCCTGTCTCTAAAATCCAGGGGGACGGCGTTCGTTTTGTTTAATATTAACTCTGATTGGAACTAACATTTGGAAATAATTAAATTACATGTAGACACTTTTTTTAGAATTCTTATTGTGCTTTTTTTATGTTTGCTTTATCATCCATTGTTTGGTAAAAATATGCGTTTTTTCATAGTGAACATCCTATTTATTACCGGCTTAAATTAATTGTTGACTAAATGTAGCTTTAAACTTCTAATTATTCATATTTATTTCGATAAAATGCTCCTAAAATATCTAGGATGAACTACAATTTAAGGTTACTTTAATAAATATAGTTACAGTGAGCAACACAAATTGATAAATTAAATAAATTATCGAACCACCCAAAAAAAATAAACCACAACACTAGCTTCTCGCCGAATATATATCCCTCTTCGGTGAAGTTTACGACTGTGAGCGAGTCTCGAATGATTGCATTTGTGCTGAGTATTTTTCTTTTTTATGCGATTGTTACTCTTTTCTGAAATCTTGCTAAGATATTTTGTGTCTTTCATTATGATTCTGTAAACTAATTCTATGTACATGTCACCGAATTTGTTGAAGTTTTCCTATTTTTTATACAAAAAGATCGTCATTTCGTTTTTTTGTCTGATGCGTAGAGATAGGTTCCATTCCCATCTATATGATTCTGTGTTTTTGTTTCTCTATGGTGGTAGAGCAGAATTCTGTTTATCGGTACCAGATCATCCTGTGTTGTCTCTTCTCTATGAAATCAATCTCCATCTCCTATGTAATATCTGACAGTTGTTACTATGGCATCGGAGGCAATTTGATTTTCGTAGTTTTTAAATATTTGTTTCATAACTTTGTTTAGAGCTAGGGTGATTGGATGAGTTAAGATTGAGAGTTAAGTATTTAAGATGAGTTAAGATTAAGATGCAGAAAAAACTAAACAACCTGCTTAATAAAAAGAAAAAATACTCAGCACCAAAATGCTCATATTAAGACTCGCTCACAGTCTGTCAAAACATCACCTGAAGAGCCGTATATATTCGGCCGGAAAGCTATGTGTGTTGCTGCAATAATTTATATAATTATAATTTATTTGCCAATAACAAGATATAGACACATTCAAATCCGTGTTCATCCTAAATTAGGGCAATTTCATCAAATAAATATGAAAAATAGAAGTTTAAGCTAACTTTAGTCAACAAATAGATTAAGCCCCCAACTACGTTAAATAACATAAGGATGTCACTCAGAAAAAAAAACGCATATTTTACAACAATGCATGATAAAAGCAAACATAAAAAAAGAACAATTAAGATTTCTAAAAAAGTGCTACAGTAATTTAATTATTCCAAAATCGTTAGTCAACAGAAGTATATATTTAAACAAAAACGAACCGTTCCCCTGGATTTTAAGACAGATTCTTTCTAATCGCATAGCCAAAGTAAAACAGGAAATAAAACATGCCTTTAAGAAATGTCATAGAGCCTTTAAAATATTTCAAGAAGCATGGTGTACGGAGAGACCGAATTCAATGTTAGAATTTACGCAAACTTTAAACGAAGCACATGAAAGAAAGGATGAAATTATAGCAAATAAATCACATCTACTAAACAGAAAGTTTGAAAAAATCTACTATAATAGCAGTTGGGTAAAAAATTCCAATTTACAAAAAATCAACAATCTTTCAACGTATATACTGACAAAAGACGAAGAGATTTTATTAGGTTATGGCCTGTCGTTCGCGTTGGACAGGGATGAATCAATCAATCAGTTCTTCATAGATTACGATACATGGAACAAAAAGGATAAAGATAAAACATGTAACAATAGTTTTTTGAAAGGTTTGTTGGTTTCTTCCACTTTGTATGGCGAACAGATACGTAAGTTTCCTGCTAAATTTTATTCGTCCCTAAATTCCCTCATTAACAATCAAAATATAATTATTACAAGATCAGATAAAGGAAATAACATCGTCATAATGAATAGTACAGATTACGACAACAAATGTAATGAAATGCTCATAGACCAAAACACATACGAATTACTAACAAAAAACCCGTTAAAGACTTCCCAAAATAATTTTAATAGTAAACTAAAAAACTTATGTAAAGATTATCCCCATATATACGATACAACCAAGGCCTACATGCCCCAACTATCGCAATTCTACGGAATCCCAAAAACCCATAAACAGAACATACCCCTACGCCCTATCATCTCAAACACTAATAGTATTACTTATAAATTATCAAGGTGGCTAGCCGACCAATTAAAACCTCTAATCAATAATATATCTACTTCACACCTTACTAACACCAATGTCTTTATCAACAAAAGATTCAGCCACATCAACCGCACCAACTATATTTCAATTTGTAAGTTCGACCCATATCCTTGTTTTACATCAGTACCCTTCCCCTGCTCTCTCTTCATACAAAGACATTATTAAATGACAAACAGCACATCACCCTTTTCTCTCCGACCCTTTATCCCCCTCTAAACACAAGTTAATCACACTTACACGGAACAAGTCACTATCCACAAACAAACTCAAAACGTTTAGAAACAAAACAAGCCTAAGTATTGGAAATCTCCACTATTCACACTATCATTTATGTAATAGTTATGGATATTATCAGAAAAGTATCATTTTTCACAACCCTCTGTTCCCAACATTATTGGTTCAGAAGTCGATTACATTTTTTCAGCCATTCCACACAATTATAACCCACAATACATATCTCTAACACATATAACATCTTATAGACAAACAAATACATTTCCACCTGAACAGATCTAACAACAAAACTCTCCTTTCCTAGATACACTTAATTACTCTTGGATATAACAACACACAATTAAACTTCTGCAATTATTTACCGTTAAACCTGCATCATCTACAACCAAGTACCACTAACAACTATTCCTTTCCACACACCCAATACAAAAATAGCCACACTTTCTTCATTATTCCTACGTGCACTTCGGATCTGTTCCCCCCCACTTACACAAAAAGAATAGATGACTGTTTCTAAAACCTTTAAAAATTTACAAACATATTTATAAATACCAAAAGCCCTATTAAAAAAAAGCAAAAAAGAAATTTTTCAGCCACAGCATGCAGCCATAATGAAACCAAAATAATTTGACCCATTACCAGTCCCCAACTCCAGTAATCCCATATAGAAAAAACTTTTACCAAAAATAACTTAATCTTTAACTCCATCCAACACGCCCTACTCTAAAAAAAGGTATGAAACAAAGTAAGATTTAAAAAACTACGAGAAAATCACAATGCATCTACCAAGATTCCAGTAACAACTGTACAGATATTTACATAGGAGAGACGAATGATTTCATAAGAAGAAGAAACCAACACAAGGATGATTTGGTAACCGATAAACAGAATTCACCTCTAACCTCACCATAGAAAAACCAAAACCCACCAGAATCTAACTATAATGAATGAATCCTATCTCTACTGCAAACAGACAAACAAAAAACCCAACAATGACCGAACTTTTGTAATACAAAATTAGGAACAAACTATCCAACAAAATTCAGTTGAAATGTACATAATAAGTTTACGGTAACAATAATGAAAAAACACAAAATACTATAAGAAGATTTCAGAAAAAATAACAACCTCCTAAAAAAGAAAAAATACTCAGCACCAAATGCTTCAATTAGAGACTCGCTCACAGTCAGTCAAAACTTCACCTGAAGAGGCCGTATATATTCGGCGAAAGCTAGTGTTGTGTTTTGTTCAATAATTTTATTTATAATTATACACACATTGTTTGTCTCATAAATAAGGCCAATTCTAATTGGTCATCCTAAGATTTTTTTAGGCAATTTATCATATATATATATATATAATATATATAATATATTATATACATATATATATTAATATATTATCTACCTAATATATATATATATAGATATTATATATATAAATATACTATACATAATAAATAATATATATATATAATATATATATATATAATATTTATATATATATATATATAATATATAGATATATAATATAATATATAAATTATATAACAATAATATTATATATAAATATAATATATATATATATATATATATATATATAATATATATATATATACCTATATAATATATATATATATATATATAAATATATAATAACATGAGTTGAAATGATTTTTTAATATGAATAAGCATATATATATATATATATATATATATATATATATACTATATATAATAATATATATACTATATAATATAATATAATATATATATAAAATATAGATTTATAAATAATATATATAATATATTATATATATATTAATATATGAATATATAATGTGAAAATAGAATAATAATAGCAAATATAATATAGATTTATACATATAATACATATATAATAACAACTAATACAATAACAGCATATATATAGATATATATGTATATAGATATAATATATATATATATGGACATTACCCTCAACAGGAAAATGGCCTCTCCAAGAGAAAAATCAAAAGCATCTCACGATCATCCTCCGACTCTACATAAAAACAAATCCTCATATGCCCGACCTTAATAGCATAATCATCCTCTTATGTTATGTCACATCATCTCACTCAATCAACTATAAATCGTTTTGAACAATTTAGTTTTCCGAAAAGCGCTGATAAAAAAATGAAATTATTTCATGGCCTCAACCAGGGTCGGAGTTCGGAGTCGGGAGTCGTAGTTGTAAGAGGTGGAGTCGACTCGGAGTCGAATTGAAAAGGGTGAGTTCGATCGGGATAATTCAAGAGGTCGGATCTACTTTCAAGATAGAGGAGTCGGAAAAATTTTAAACTGACAAAGTTATAAATGTGACTCTGCGAATGACTTCAATCACTTCATGCAAGTTTATTGACTTTCGACTTCTACATCACAAAATGCAATTGCCAACTTCGAAAGATTTTTAACCAGCACCTTAGGTTCCAATTTGGATTATATTCTAAAAGATTCAACTTCAACCTTATACCATCTATATTTAAGAACTGGAGAATAAAAAAGACTCCAGCCTGGAACGGAAATAATTTAGAAATTTACAAATATTCTACTTTGTTTATATTTTGATCCAATCTACAGGGTGAGCGTAACTGAAGAACAACAACAAAACGCTAACTGCACTTTGCAATGTTGCCATTTGTATTAAAGGTTTGCAGGAAGTTCAAGAAAGGATACAGCGTAAACATATGTAAGTGATGAAACTACAACTATATCCGTTACTACTCCAGACATTCTTCAGAAGTTCAGAAGAGAAGATGAAAAGCTTCTAGATATTGAAAGCTTAGGTCGAAAACGTCGTTGTTCAAGAAAAAAGCGTCAAGGTCCTCCAATCCTTTGTACAATATTCCATGAACTTTAAATAAAATTCTTGCCTGCACTAAAAGAAGTTAAAATTTATGTAAATTCGAAGAGTATCAAGACATTATACAAGAAGCTGAAATTGCTGTTACTACTCTACCTCCAAAGCAAGTTAGCGTGAAACTGCTTTTTCTGCTCTTCGCATTAAAACAAATCTGGAAAAAAATGAAGGAAACCTTGGCAGATGCTATTCTATGTTTAAGAACTAATCATTCAATGAGTAATAATATTAGCATGTAAGTTCATGTAACTAAGTAATGTAGTAGTATATATATATATAGTATATAATATATATATATATAAATATATATAATATAATAATATATAATATATATAAATATATAGATAATATATATATATATATATATATATATAATATATATACTAAATATATATTATATATATATATAAATATATATATATATATATAAATATATTATATATATATATAATATATAATATATATTATAATTTATATAATATATATATATATAATCCGTAGAACCCTTCCCTAAATTTAAGTTATCAAAATTTTTAGATGGCTTAAGTCTCTAAATTATAATTTTTAATAATAAATAATAATAGTTAATCAAGCAAATTAAGAGTATATTTATAGATAGAAAAGAACTGGTCTCATTATTCCTGTTGAAGATTTTCTTAGTTGAATGTGCCAAGTCGTATACGAAATTTTGAAATCGCACTTTATATAATTATATTAAATCAAAATTGTTTAAAAAAAAAAAGTTCTCTAGAGCAAAGGTGAAAAAATAATGTCCATTTGATTCTCTCTCTCTCTCTCTCTCTCTCTCTCTCTCTCTTCTCTCTCTCTCTTTCTCGAATATTCTGCAGTAATTTAGAGCTAAGTCTAAATTTCAGAATTTCTCAGCAAAATTGCTCCAAATTTAATCCTCAAAATCTTATCTCGGTAATTAAGTAAATCTTTTGCGATTATTTTGGAATTGCTGCAAAAAAAAGAGCGGAAAAAGGCGCGAAATTAGTTTAATTCCAATTTATTCTCTTATTATTTTTATTATCATTTTTATTGCATCTTTTATTTCTTCAACATTTTATATAATTTTTATTATACCTGTATATATATATATATATATATATATATATATATATATATATATATATATATATATATATATATATATATATATATATATATATATATATATATATATATATATATATATATATATATATGTATATATATATATATATATATATATATATATATATATATATATATATATATATATATATATATATATATATATATATATATATATATATATATAAAAGGCGTGCAGTCCATGGAACTAAAGGAAGCAATGCTTCCCTAATAAATAAAAGATGATTTCAAAAATTGAAATAATTCAATCTTAAACAATTACATTAATTATTACAATTAATTATTCTATTTTATCAATTTTTCATTTGATTGTTAATCACAAATAGTATTGAATATGATGTATTGTTTACAATTTAAGTTAGTCAGTTTTTTTAGTGAGAGAGAGAGAGAGAGAGAGAGAGAGAGAGAGAGAGAGAGAGAGAGAGAGAGAGAGAGAGAGAGAGAGAGAGAGAGATGTAATCTGACTCATATCATAAGTAAATGACAAAAGGATGCTTTTAAAGGATAAAAGGATCCTTTTTGACTCTTATAACAATATATCATTAAAATTAGCTTCTTCCTATTCAAAAAATTTTTTCCGCTTAAAATACGAAATTTATTGAAAACATTAAAATTCTCTTTTTTTTAAAAAATATTTTTACTTCCGAAAATTACAAATTCAATATAGAAAAAATATATTACATCGTATGTTAAGTCAACCTCGAAGGGAAGCTTTGAAAGGTCATACCTTGTCAGCGTCCGCAGTCCAAATGAAGTGCGACCCCACCTAGTTTGGAGAATCATCTTTTTCACATTGAAAGAAATCGAAATAAAGTAATAAATCAATCAAATATATGCTTTTAATAATTACATGCTATAATATTAAATAAATTTCGAATAAATATTCAAATTTAATTGATATTTTCAACCTGTACCAATTACAATAATGCTTTAAAAAATTGTTATATCTTGGAAGCTATCTTATGAGCGAAGTGCCTTCCCCAGCCATATTATACAAACAAATTCTAAGTAACTATTCCACCACAATGAAACAACATAACATAATCCAAATAAATACACACTCACTTAATAGCAAAAATATTTAAGAAATCGACAATCAAACAATATATACAGTCAACCACCCCAGAAATAACACATCTGAATTTGACTCTCTACCAATAACCATCCAATCATATTTAGCCAAATTACCATGAGGTCACCACCCTATCTTCTGCAGCACTACAAAAATAGATTCAACATCAACCAAACTACCTCAAATATCTGCACAAAATGCAACCAGGCCCCGGAAACTCACAGACCCACAGTTCTATCT
>JABUQX010138049.1:0-15000 GCA_015478945.1 Trachelipus rathkii | reverse complement strand
TCTACCTACTACACTTTCGGCACTTCATCCGTTCCCTTTCGTCCGGGTCATATATATATATCCTAAATATTTAAACTCAGTCACTTGTTCCAGCTGCTCACCATCTAGCATAACTACACACTGAGGACTGTCACTATCCTCACTCAAAACCATAACTTTACTCTTATCTAGTTTACTTTTCAAACCCATCCTTTACACACCCTGAATTTTTCTACCAATCCTCTCAAACTCTCTTCTGAGATTCACCTCACAAAACCATGTTTATGTCTATATATATATATAATTATATATATATATATATATATATATATATATATATATATATATATATAAAAAAAATAATTTTTATATATATATATATATATATATATATATATATATATATATATATATATATATATATATATACAAGATGATGATTCATTATAATTTGTAAGTTTTATATAAACAAAACGTTTATGGAGTGTGTATAGTTCCAGGGATTGGAGGAGGTCAATATAGGTACCTTTATATAAGGGTAAAGGGAAAAAGGTAACTGTAAGTATTATAGGGTAATTAGTTTATTGAGTGTTGTAGGGAAGATATATGCTGATATTTTGGACGAAAGAGTGCGTCGAATGACTGAAGAACTAATTTGGGGAAGAACCAGGTGCGTTTAGAAGTGGTAGAAGATGTGTGGATCAAATCTGTACATTGAAACAAATGATTGGGATAATGAGGGAGGAGAAGAATAAATTGTATTTAGGATTTATGGATTTGCAACAGGCGTATAATAGGATTAATAGGGAATCTATGGCAGGTGTTAGTGATATGGTGTTGGTTGTAAGCTTCTGAAATAGAATCAAAAGTATGTATGATGATAATGAAGCGAATAGAGTCGAAAGTGATTATTTTAATATTAATAGCGGGAGGAGACAGGGATGCTGTGGTATGTTCCCTTTGGCAATCCAAATCTTGTATATGGATGAGTATGAAAGAATTAGAGGGTGACAAGGGATAAAGAATGGATGGAGAATGGATGGAGTGGATGGATGGAATGGAGGATAATGGAAGGAAGGGAGGGATGAAAGGAAGGAAATGGAATGGATATAAAGAATGGATGGATGGTGGAATGGCACAGTGGCTGGTGCAGTTAAACTCTTGGTTTAAGGGACTAAGTCTTGAGTGCTAGGGTCTTACATGAGGGTTACACCGTGTTATATAGTAGTGGGACCATGGTCTGGAATAAGAGGTATAGGGTCTAAATTACAATGTGTTCAGATGGACAATCTTAGTATGTGTTAGGTGTGAAAAGAAATGATAAAATGGGGAATGAACGTGTGAAGGAGGAGGAAAATGAGAATAAATGAAAGGAGATGGAGCCATGGAATGGATGGACGGACAAATGGAATGGACCGGACAGTGGAATGGAAAGGAGGAAGAAGAGGAATGGTTTAGGAGGGGAGCAGGCGGCTTGCAGCCCACCTGGGCCAAGGAATGAACCCTACATTGATGAGGTCATAGTTGAGGGTCAGTCGCGGTCCCGTGAAGCCTAGGGTGGATTTTTCTTGGACTGCGACGAGTTCTCACTAAATGGTAAAGGCGGTAAGGCTGGGCTTTTCGACTTGTTTCCATATTCTTCTACTATTTTTATGTTTCCTGTTGCATGTTACGCACCTTGCCTCCAGTCTTGGGAGATAAGATGGGTGGTGATGATGATGATGATGATGATGATGTGATGATGATGATGATGATAATGACGATGATGATGATGACATATTTTGATGAGAGAAATATATATATATATATATATATATATATATATATATATATATATATATAGGTATATATATATATATATATATATATATATATATATATATATATATATATATATATATATATTTATATATATATATATATATATATATATATATATATATATATATATATATATATATATATATATATATATATATATATATATATATATATATAAAATCGTGATAATGCACTTTGTACTTGTAATTTTGTGACTGATAAATTCATGTGGTCTGGTAATTTTAATTTAAATTTGAGTTGAAATCTCTAGAGCAAACCGTAGGTCACTTGAATTTGTACTTTGAACACCCTAGAGTACTTGTAATTTTGTAATTCTGTGCCTGAAAATGCACTTGAACCAACCCCGATTATATATATATATATATATATATATAGGAGAGGAGTTAGTGAGAGCATATATATATATATATATATATATATATATATATGTGTGTGTGTTAAATAAATTTAAAAATTTCGTATGAAAGTGGAACCAGAATGATGGTACATTGTCTACAGAGGAAAGAGTGTTTAATGCCATGTGGAATAAATTTTTGCATGATCCCGAGAAGAAATACGTTGCACGAGTTTCAAGAGTCAAACAACGGAAAATCCTGAGGCTAACACTAAGAGTAAACAACAGTTAAACCAAGAGTATATGAAATTTAGTTAAAAGGGAAATAATAATTTGAAATATACTCACTTCTATGGCAGAGAAAATCACCTCGGTTTGGGTGCTTCACACTCTGTGAGAGACCCTCACACTGAAGCAGTAAACATTCCATTGGAAATCAAACAAATACGTCCGCAAGTTCAACCATTTATCGAAAAAGTTTATACTCCATAAGAGGGGGTTGGGGGAGAGTCCTCCATCCTGCTAACGACTTGATGAGATAGAACTGGATAAATATATAAGGTGATCGGATAAACTCGGATGTGGAAGAAGATTTGAAGTTAAGAAAAGGCTGGAACAGAGACAGAGACAGGGTCAGGAATATTAATTAGGAAGTACAGAAATATGTGGCAGTTTCGGGTTAGGTAGGAAGAGCTGCAGAGCTGTTATTGAAGATATTTGTAAAGAGTTTGCAGGGTTTTATCTTGGGAATTGAGGTTTGAAAGAGGATTGCCGAAGATGGAATATAAAGTAATTCAGGGCTACAAAGGGTGTAAAATTTTTGCACTGGTTTTTGCTCTGAGGATTGGAAGATGTGGCAGAAGAAGATGGGAGTTAAAGCACACAGGTAGTACTCACTAGGAGGAGGTTCTCAGACAATATAACATCAAATGTAAGAGTTAAAATGGGGAAAGGGGAAGAGAATAAAGATGTGAGGGGAGGTGGTTTAATTAGGTAAGATTGAAAAAATTCTTGAAAACATTTAAATTAAATATTTTATTTTTTAATTATGAAATTATTCACTTCTCTTTTATTCTGATATTTAGATTTACCCCTTTCAGTGCATTTTGGTAATATAATGACGAGAGAGAGAGAGAGAGAGAGG
Organism: Trachelipus rathkii; assembly: GCA_015478945.1. NCBI lineage: Eukaryota > Metazoa > Arthropoda > Malacostraca > Isopoda > Trachelipodidae > Trachelipus > Trachelipus rathkii. The sequence goes on along the minus strand of JABUQX010138049.1, from coordinate 11,701 downwards.
AGAGAGAGAGGAGAGAGAGAGAGAGAGAGAGAGAGAGAGAGAGAGAGAGAGAGAGAGAGAATGAAGTAACTGAGGTATATTTATTTAAGAGATGAAAATAAATAGCAACCTAAATTCGTTTGAAAGCGTTTTCCGCAATTTTGAACAATAAAGCAAAGAGAACCCATTTAACGCAGAGACAAACAGATCGAAAAGGAAATATATTTATTGGAAGACGAACACTTCGCTTCCATTTTAACTATATTATTTACTTTTCTCTCATATCTATATATATATATATATATATATATATATATATATATATATATATATATATATATATATATATATATATATATATATATATATATATATATATATATATATATATATAGTAGTATAGAGGTAACAACTGACAGCCAGACTGACATCCGGAAGTTGCAACCGAAGGCAATGTTGCAAGCAACATTTTGCAACATCCGGTTTTGCTTTTCAAGCTTGACGTGTCAAGGTTAGTTTTAAGGTCGGTGAGACTGAATTTAAGGTCTGGAAGACCGACTTCCGAGGTTTTGAGCCTGAACTCAAGGGTTTGGCGATCCCAAAGGGGTTTTTTGATTCCTAGAAGGTTTTAAATAATCGATAGATCATTTGATGGTTTCAATCGATTTATCGATGTTTTTTACCCCCTATATCGATGCTTAAATCGTCTTTCTACGTGCCTCTGGTTGACTGAGGAAAATATAACGAAAGAAAATTATTAATAACATTCATTCGATATATCGCTGTAGTTACAGTGTAATATTGGAGGAACCTGGAAATCTGGAAATCCTGGAATCCTGGAAGGATTCCAGGAACCTGGAACTGGAAAGTGACTTCCTGGATGGAAACTTGGAACCCCAAAAAAAAAAAAAAAAAAAAAAAAAAAAAAAAAAAAAAAAAAAAAAAAAAAATTAAAATAAAATTAAAAAAAATAAAAATTAAAATTAAAATCTCTACTTGGGTTGATACATTTAAACAAATTTTCTCAAAGATATATGACATAAAGTGTGTCACTTTAAATTTAAAAATAAGTGAAAATAAAAGTATCTTCTCTCTCGTGCACCGCGTTCGCACCGCACCGCACCGCAACTGCAACGTCCAACGTGTGATGGGATTGAGTTCCAAAATCTGGAAATGGTCGTAGAAGGTTGAAATTTGTGCCAATGTATAGAAGAAGTGAATGCACGGAGTGTATAAGAGAAGAAGGAGTGAATGAGGAAGGAGGAAGAAGGAGGAACGAGAAATGGAAGATCGGTGTTTGGAACTCCGCCGAGGTGGTCCCTAACCGAAATAAAGAAGTTTAAAATGCACGGAGTGCATAAGAGAAGATGGAGGAATGAGGAAGGAGGAAGAAGGAGGAAGGAGGAAGGAGGAGGGATGGAGAAAGGAGACAGAGAAGAAGACTGACATTTCTATTTTCAAAATCTCGTTTTCTTTTTATAATCGTCAGCTAAAATATATTGTTTGCTATTTTTATTTTATAAGTTTCATTTTATAAGTTTTATAAGTTTCATTCTTTATGTTTTTAATTTTTGTTTTCAATTTAATTTTTTTTTTACTTACATTTCTTTTATTTGTTTAAAACATTTTGTTTTACTAAAAAATTTATTCTTTTTATGTTTATAACGCAAAAAATTTGCATTTTACATACCTTAAAGCAGTAAATCAGTAAATCAGTAAATCAGTAAAGCAGTAAATCAGTAAATCAGTAAATCAGTAAAGCAGTAAATCAGTAAATCAGTTAATCAAACAACCCTCCTGCCCATCCATGATCTATTGATCTATTGATCTATTTATTGATTCAAGTCATATTTTGTTTAACATAACACAAAAACTTTTATTTATTTTGTTTTGTTTTCTTTAAACATTTTGTTTTTACTAAAAATTTATTCTTTTCATGTTTATAACTTAAAAAATTTGCATTTTTACATACCCTAAAGCAGTAAATCAGTAAATCAGTTAATCAAACTACCATCCAGCCACACTCCTACCTTTCCATGATCTATTGATCTATTGATCTATTGATCTATTGATCTATTGATTCAAGTCATATTTTGTACAACATAACACAAAAACTTTTATTTATTTTGTTTTGTTTTCTTTAAACATTTTGTTTTTACTAAAAAAATTTTTCTTTTCATGTTTATAACTTAAAAAATTTGCATTTTTACATACCCTAAAGCAGTAAATCAGTAAATCAGTTAATCAAACTGCCCTCCTACCCTTCCATGATCTATTGATCTATTGATCTATTGATCGATTGATCTATTGATCTATTGATTCAAGTCATATTTTGTATTAAAATTGTTATATTTTACATACTTTAAATCAGTAAATCAGTAAATCAGTTAATCAATCAGCCCACCAGTCACCCTCCTACCCTTCCATGATCTATTGATCTATTGATCTATTGATCTATTGATCTATGGATCTATTGATTCAAGTCATATTTTGTATAACATAACATAAAATAAATTCTTTGCTGTAGCTGGTGTTGTTGAAATGTTGCGTTTGTTGTTGCATTTGTTGCAGTTGTAGATGTTTTTGTTGTTGCAGTTGTTGTTGTTGTTGTTGTTGTTGTTGTTGTTGTTGTTGTTAAATATATCAAACGTTCAAGTTAAATGAAAATATACAACACTTTTTCAAACATATCTCTAAAATATTAATGTTAATTTTACATTAACATTGTAATATTGAAAACTAAACAAAAATATATCTCATCCTAGCCTAACTGACATACAGCAATCATTAACAAGGTAACTAAAATTAGAAGTTTCAACTTACCAGCAGAAGTCAGCATAGCAATCTCAATCTTTACTATACACGACCGCTCAAAATATTATTATTATTATTATTATTATTATTATTATTATTATTATTATTATTATTATTATTATTATTATTATTATTATTATTATTATTATTATTATTATTATTATTATTATTATTATTATTATTCCACATAGATCTCACAACACTTTGCCTGCAGGTCCACGACTAGAAAATTGGTTGGTAAATTGTTCTCTACCTGACACCTATGCATTACGTAATCTTGTTACGCTCAAGGGATAGCCAATCAGAGAATTGTATTTGCTATGCCATCACGGACAACCAATGAAATTCGAGGAATGACTCATTAATCTTAATATCTTTTGACACATGAGAAGGGTAACGAGATTTATTACTTTGTTCCCGATATCTTTTGACACATGAGAAGGGCGACGAGATTTATTACTTTTCTCACAATATCTTTTGACACATGAGAAGGGCAACGAGATTTATTACTTTGTACACAATATCTTTTGACACATGAGAAGGGTAACGAGATTTATTACTTTGTTCCCAATAACTTTTGGCACATGAGAAGGGTAAATAGATTTATTACTTTGTTCCCCTTTGTCCTTACTTAACATATGTTTTTATCTTAAACAGTAGTTTTATTATTATTATTATTATTATTATTATTATTATTATTTTTAATTGTTATTATTTTTCACACACACACACACACACACACACACACACACACACACACACACACACACACACACACACACACACACACACACACATACGTGGCTTTAGTATGATATCAGGACCTATCTGTTTGAACCCCACATGTCGGGACCGAAACGCTTATAAGCTGACGAACAAGGACCGGCACTCGATCACCGGGACCTTATGACTCGGATTTACACACACGATATAATCGAATAATATCGATACTATTTTGTGTGAATTTCGAGTTGTATTGTCACGGTATAGTAAATAACTACTACTACTACTACTACTACTACTACTACTACTACTACTACTACTACTACTACTACTACTACTACTACTACTACTACTACTACTACTACTACTACTACCACCAATAATAATAATAATAATAATAATAATAATAATAATAATAATAATAATAATAATAATAATAATAATAATAATAATAATAATAATAATAATAAATAATAAATAATAAATAATTAATAATAGTATAATTATATATATATATATATATATATATATATATATATATATATATATATATATATATATATATATATATATATATATATATATATATATATATATATATATATATATATATATATATATATATATATATATATATATATATATATATATATATATATATATATATATAAAAAACTACAACAGCTACCGGGAAAAGGGATACTTTGCTGGAATGCTGGTCTAATTTTAGTGCTAAAAAAAAAAAAAAAAAAAAAAAAATATCTAAAAAACTACAATAGCTACAGGGAAAAGGAATACATTTTTGGAATCCTGTTAAAATTTTAGTTAGGATAATGTAAAAAAAAATAATAAAAAAATATTAATAATAATTATAGTAATATGATTAGAAAGCCTATTTAGAGACCTTTTATAGGTTACTCGTTAAAATAAATAGAAACAAAAGTTTCTTAGTCTTTGCTAAGAGAGAGGAGGGCAATATTGCCAATGTAGAAAATGATGATTGTTGGCTATTATTTCATGGAAATGGATAGTTAGGCAGGAAGAGTCAGTAACCAGGAGACTCTTGGTACAATCAATCAACCGAAAAAGAATAGATGAAGGTTTTTAAAATTTTATTCAAAACTACGAAAGTCTCTAGGAATTTTTTAAAATTTTACTAGAATAGCTTTAGAATCTTTTGATTATATCCTGGGTATGTTTGAGGGTTTAATCAAAAAGCAAAACACCAACTGGAGAAAAAATTTTCCCCCAAATCAAAGGCTCCTCTTTACTCGCACATAAAGTATTACTTTTATAACTAACAATTTTTTTTTTAAATTTTACCCATGAGAAAGTTTGTTTATTTTTAGTTAATTACAAATTTTGTCATAGGTACTCTTAGTTATATATATATATATATAGTTTTATATTTAAATCTAACTTTTGAAAAAAAAGAAAAACGAGAGTATATATATATATATATATATATATATATATATATATATATATATATATATAGACCTTTTTTGTTTTACGACTCTGTCTGTTTTTATATTTTTTTTTTTTTTTTTATATATTTCTAGTATATGATCAATTTAAGTGGTGACGGACATGATTCAAAAATATATAGGACCTGTTACGTTTTACGACTCCGTCAGTTTTAATTTTTTTTTTAACTAAAGGAATACCCAAGGGTAAACCGCAAAGATGGCAGGAGTCGGGGTCTCTCGGCCTTCCAGGGAACGACAGGGTATGGAAAACCCCCTCTGTCCCCGTCGGCTCGAGCCTCCTAATTTTTTTTTTATTTTTTTTTTGCTTTTACATTTATGCAATAGGATTTATATGCTGATTCCAAATGTTTTTCTGTAAGTGTCGTACTTTTCGAGATATTTCATTTTTTAAAAAATTTTTGATATAAATGTGATTTTTAAAAAATTATTTAAAATATTTCGAACTTTTGAATCATGTCCGTCACTACTTAAATTCATTGTTAGTACATATACCAGCAATATGTTAAAAAATAAACACAAAAAAAAAACTGCAACTGACGGGAGTCAAACACAACAGGGCCTTACATACATATATATGAGCATATATAAAGAAAGAAAGAAAGATACATATACATATATATATATATATGGTATATATATATAGTGAAAAGAGGAGCATATATATATATATATATATATATATATAGTAGTATATAGAAAGAGAGAGGAGAGAGAGAGAGAGAGAGAGGAGAGAGGAAGGAAGAAGGAAGAATGGATGGAAGTAAAAAAAAAACTCATATCCCTCGAAAATCATGGACTTTTGAATCCATGGAAAGAGGAGGAGTGAGGAAGGAATGGAATGGACAAGGTCTGACAATGGAATGGAATCCTAATAGCTATTAGCGAAAGGAATACATTTTGGAATCCTGGTAAAATTCCTCACATAGAAAATGCTTTAAACGGCTCACCGGGGCCTGAGCCGACGGGGGAACCACAGGGGATGCTTCCATACCCCTGTAGAGGTAAGTGAGGAACCCCGCGACACCAAATGGCCTAAAGAGCAGTTCTGAGACCTCCCCGGATGGGGGTAATTATCCACCCCTGTAGTTCCCTTTGAAGGCCGAGAGAGACCCCGACTCCTGCCATCGGGGCGGTATACCCTTGGGTATTCTTATGAAAAAAAAGCAAAATTTAATGAAAGTCTATTTATTTTAACGAGAAACAATTTATTTTAACGAGAAACCAAAAGGTCTCTAAATAGCCTTTAATCATATTACTATAATTATTAACACTAATTTATTTTTTATTTTTTATTTTTTACATTTTCCTATGTAAATTTTACCAAGGATTCCAAAATGTATTCCTTTTCGCTGAATTGTAGTTTTTGTGATATAATTTTATCATATTTCCCTGTGGTATTAGAATTGACCAGCATTCCAATTCAATGTATTCCTTGTTTTAATTAAAGATTAATAAGTTTTAAGATATATATGATTTGATATAATTAAATCTGCTGATCTGAGAGAGAAAGAGAGTATATATATATATATATATAGAGAGAGAGAGAGGAGAGAGAGAGAGAGAGGAGAGAAAGAGAGAGAGAGAGAGAGAGAGAATGATGGAGAGATGGAGAAGGATGGAAATAAATAGGACGATGAAAAAAAAGCTGTTAAGCATGATTTTCCTCACAAATTCTTCATTATTTTGTAAAGAGACTCAAAATTAACCTTTCCGCTTATTCGTAACATAAAAATTGAAGAAGAGCCTAAAAATCTTAAAACCGCTAAAATTGTGAGAAATTCGTAGAGCCTATTCATTGTGAATTAATAATTATATTAATACACTATGGCCTATTTTTCGGACAACTGCTGAGAAATGGTAAAGCTTCATCTGGCGCATGCTGAGTATAAACGAAAAAGATGAAACACCTGTGTTTCTTTTTGATAACGATATCTTCATATGATTAAAAGTTAATATATATATATATATATATATATATATATATATATATATATATATATATATATATATATATATATTATATCTTAAAATATATATATATATATATATATATATATATATATATATATATATATATATATATATATATATATATATATATATATATATATATATATTTTTTTTATGTGGTTTGTTATGTTTTCTTTTCTATTTCATTTATATACAGCATCTATATTCAAAAGCAGTATCGATAACCCCTACAATCTCCCCATAGACCCAGAAATATCAAGATGAAAAACTCAAAAGGATATTATACACAAAAACTCACACAAAAATTGTGTTTAAAATACATAATTATCAATAACCAGGACCTACCATTTTTTCAACGGATTATCATATGAAACATCAAAATATACTAAATTAAACAAACTTTTATTCACCGGGACCGGCTTTCGGTCCCGGTAGGTGATGGCTGGTCCTGCTCATGCAGGTGTGTATCTACGTTTCGGTCCCCATATAGTAGCAAAGAAGCACACGCACAAATAATTATAGACACCCTTTACTTGGAAACACTAGACTGTGGCAATCATCGTGTAACTAACTCAACATCACATGACTGTTATTTCATGATGTCAAGCAGATGTAACATTTTCTTAAGCGTCATTTGAAAGACATTTACATTTTTCACATATGTTTAATATAAACATTTCGTTTTGTTATGTATTTTCTTTTACGTTTCTATTATTCTTTATATTTATATTTTGTTAAAAGTTATTTATTTATTTATTTATTTTAGTTTTATTTATTTTTATTTTATTTATTTAAAATAATCTATATATTTTTTAACTTTTATTTATTTTTGCTTATTCTGATTAAAAGATTTTGTTTTTACTAAAAATTTATTCTTTTTATGTTTATAGCCTAAAAAAAAAAAAAAAAAAAAAAAAAAAAAAAAAATTGCATTTTACATACCTTAAAGCAGTAAATCAGTTAATCAAACCACCCACCCCACCCTCCTACCCTTCTATGATCTATTGATCTATTGATCTATTGGTCTATTGATCTATTGATTCAAGTCATATTTTTCGAACTTTATTTTTCAAACTTTTATTTATTTTTGTTTTGTTTTCTTTAAATATTTTGTTTTTATTAAAACATTTTATGCTTTTATGTTTATAACTTAAAAACTTTTTTTACATACCCTAAAGCAGTAAATCAGTAAATCAGTTAATCAAACCACCCACTCTATCCACCTACCCTTCCACGATCTATTGATCTATTGATCTATTGATCAAGTCATATTATAAGTATCTTTTTGTATAGACATAACATAAAAATAAAGTTCTTTATACACGGATCACCGAATATATGCAAACGCAGCAAAGTTTTCCAATTAATAAAGCCAACATAACATCACCTGAACTAAGAATATAATGTACAACAACAAACCTAGCATACCTTAAGCACGAATAAACAGCTAACATCAACAAAGCTCCACACTTAACAACAGTAAAGTAACTAACATAACATACAAAAACGTAACTATTAACACTTTGTCAAGCATATCTCTAACATTTCAATGATAATTTTACATTAACATTGTAATATTTAACAAAATTTTATCATAACCTTGTCTAATTATCATACAGACCTACGCATATATGCTAACGTAACATTGTTTTCACATTAATAAAGTTAACATAACATAACCTGAACTAAGAATATAATGTACAACGACAAACCTAACACACCAATACGGGCGAATAAACTACTAACATTAACAAATTTCTGCACTTAACAACAGTAAAGTACCTAACACATCGTACAAAACGTAACCTATTCACACTTTGTCAAGCATATTCTAACATTTCAATGATAATTTTACGATTAACATTGTAATATTTAACAAAAATTTTATCATAACCTTGTCTACTATCATACAGACCTAATGCTAACGTAACAAATTTTACATTAATAAAGCTAACATAACATAAACCTGAACTAAGAATATAATCTATAACATCATACCTAACACCTTACGCACGAATAAACAGCTAACATCAACAAAGTTCCACGCTTAACAACAGTAAGTAACTAACATTACATGCAAAACGTAACCTATTCACACTTTTTCAAGCATGTCTCTAACAAATCAATGCTAATTTTACATCAACATTGTAATATTTAACAAAATTTTATCATAACCTTGTCTAATTATCATACAGACCTACGCATATATGCTAGCGTAACAAATTTTTTACATTAATAAAGCTAACATAGCATAACCTGAACTAAGAATATAATCTACAACGACAAACCTGACACACCTTAAACACGAATAAACTGTTAACATTAACAAAGTTCCTCGCATAGCACCAGTAAGTAACTAACATTACATGCAAAACGTAACCTATTCACACTTTTTCAAGCATGTCTCTAACATATCAATGCTAATTTTACATTAACACAGTAATATTTAACAAAGATTTAACGTATCCTGACCTAACTATTGTAACGAACTAAGAATAAATGCTACACACACACACACACACACACACACACACACACACACACACACACACACACACACACACACACACACACACACACACACACACACACACACACACACACACACACACACACACATTTCTATATTATCGCAAAGGTTGATAATAAATAGAGGTAATAAAATAAATTTGTTATTTACATTTTATTATTCAGAATATTTGTACATAGAAAACATTAAACATTGTACAATAAACATAGATGGATATTTATAATATATTAAATGGAGATTAACGTGCCCTTAAACCCATAGGATGCTGTTCGAAAAGAATTTTTGATAGAAAACCGCTTATCAGCTGTATGTTGCATCATCTTTGTCCCGGATACAATACTAACACCTCCATATTTTCCGGGCTGAAAAGTTGTAGTAGGAATACTATAGCATAACCCTCCTCTGTTACTCCCGTGTAAATTAGCATTAGGATTCTGTGATTCGTCTATTCGAGCTGCCTTTTTATGAGGTAGGTCATCGTCTCGTGCGTCATCTTCATCGACATTATACAATTGTATTTCATTCATTGCTTTCACTGTAACATCATGGTTTTTGATATCATCATACAATGACTCATCATGGCCTGTACTATTTTCAGAACTATGATCATACACCAACTTTAACAGTTTTTCAAAATTGATAGTATCTTTTGTATCTTTATTGATTGTAAGGCCTTTGGCCTTTACAATGTATTTTGTATTTCCATCAGCGGTTCTTATTCTAACAGCATAAGACTTTGGCCCAGTACACACAAAGGAATCACCGTAGGCCCCAGGACCGTAATCTGCTATTTCATCTGTTAGTTCACCTAAAAAGTTTCCTGTTTCAGGAACTTCATCGTTTTCTCCAGCGACAAAAATACAAGAGTCTGTATCGCAGTACAATGCCCTTTGTTTGACTTTGTTAAGTAACTCATATAATTTTATACGTGCATATGCAGTTGTAAATGCAGCAAATAGGAATATTTGTAGCAGTTGACGTGCGTTCGGCTAGTGCATTTTTTACAACTGTCACAACATATTTACTGCCTATTGGAATAACGCTAGGGACTTCAATATCGCTTTGGTTTATTAGTTCCCATACTTGTTTATCACTAGTACATACTACATCTTCTCTTGTAGGTGTATTTTGTGCAAATTTTCCCCAAAGAGAATTGAGACATAATTTTGCAATGAACCGCATCCCAGGATTTTTCTTGATATTGTTAATATCAAGTTCGACACCTTCCTTTTCTTTGAAAAGACGGATAAACTCTTTAAGTTTTTCTCCTCAAAATCAGAATCGTCTTCGTGAATATTATTTGGTGGTCCTGATGCCTCTGTTTTTATTTTTAAGAAGTGGTTCACATATCCTTCAAATAAAAACTCCTTCTCTTTAAACGTCCAAACTTCAAATATTTTAATTATTTCGTACCCCATCTCTAATGCTAACTGAATTTCAGGTGTTGTGTATACACCTTCAATGGCTCGTTCATTCTCATCATGATTGCATTTTGAGCTATTATCTTTAACACATTTTACACAGAGTGGAAATATTAATTTATTTTTGGTTCGTTCAGCGAGGACAGGGATGTATAAGTCTTGAGGAGGAAGAATCTTAATGTAAGCTGTGCCAAAATATTTGTCATTGAGTCCATTCTTGAATGATTCAATGTCTGGTACTTTATCACCTATTAGTTTTTCTGGGGGACCACAAGGGTATTTCATTCGCTTCTGAACATAAGGATAAAGTGATGTATAATCTAAATACATGATCTTCTGTCCTTTAGTTGGAGGGTAGTAATGTACGAATGGTTCAGTACGGCCTCCAAACAATGAATTGTCTATTATGAGTCTGTTGTTAACAACATCATTGCTAAGACGTTGAATATAGTCGTTAATGCTTATGTTTTCATCGGGATGATTAGGATCTTGAATAATTTCTTCTTTTTGCATTTTCCATTCACATTCCCACACACGTACTACATTAAACCCGGCTTCTTTATACCTATCTTCTTGTTTCATGGTGAGATTGTAACGGTCAACAGCCGATACGCCATGCAGCGTACCTTTTCCTTTATTGCAGTCTTTATGTCCATGCCATGCACAACCATGGTATAGGAATGCAGTTTTCACTCCTTTTACATAACCAAACCCATCAGGGTAAAGCCACTTGTTCTTAATTTTAAACCCTTTCTCTCCACCGTTACGAGCAT
>JABUQX010138048.1:0-19357 GCA_015478945.1 Trachelipus rathkii | reverse complement strand
ATTATATACTTTCTTTGTCTGATTATGAAGACATATAAGTACAGCCAGGTTTATTCAGCTAAACTTTTGTTAAATATAACGATGTTAATGTACAATTAACATTGATATGTTCAGAAGATCATGCTGAAAGTCTGAAATTGAGGTACGTTTTTCTGGAACGATATTAGTGTTTATTGTACTTAATTACTGTTGTTATGTACAGCAAAGTTTGATTATATTCAGTTAGGTGGTTTATTCATGACATATGCGTGCCTGATATGGTTTTGTCACTGTTATATTATAATATTATTCTTTAGTGTGCTATATGTATTGTATGTAGCAGACTTATTATTTAATGATGCGTAAACTTATATGTTAATCTGTATATATGAAGTCAATACCATTTCAGCTGCTCTGTTATTGATAATTAAACGGTTATGATTTAAATATTTATCATTAGGCTTAAAATATTACTAAGTGTATTCAAAATGTTAAATAACGTTAATCATTTATGATTGGTAGATATGATTTTGTAAAATTGATAATGAATAAGGTTTACGTTTTGTATGCATGTCAGTTACTTTATACATGGAATGTTAAGTGTGGGAATTACTATTGTTTTATAATTATGTTAACAGTTTATTCGTTAAAGTGAACTTAAGTTGATGTTTAGTCAATTCGTTCGATTGTAGCTAATTATTTTGTCTTAAGCTCTGGTGATGTATAAATATTAAATGATATAAAAAAAAAAAAAATGGTAGTACTTTTATAATGTTAGAAATACAATAGTTACGTTAAGCATATTATATATTATCATTGGATTATGTATTAATTACAAAGAATCTAATATTTTTGTATAACTATGATTTAATTTAGATAAGTTCAGTTTTTATGTTGCTTAGTTGTTGTTTGTTGTTGTTGTTGTTGTATGTTGTTGATTAGTCTGTTTAGTTTGTCACGTCTAACGAGAATATATACACTTTTGAACTGATATTTATATATATTGAGTTCATTTCGTACGTCTCGTAATTCTTTGTTTTAACTTATCTTCTGATAATGGTGAATATGAATTAGTTATATTTCTCATTAATTTAAAGGGATGTTTATACACTATTATCTTCAGTAGGATAGTTTTTTTTTGTGTAAAGGAAAACTTTACGCCTTAATACGTATTAGTAACATCTCCCTGCATCTCTACGTCTGATTAGTTGATATCGTTCATGGAGTGAGTTCGTTATAATTATCCATCAACGATGTTCAGTCAATTATTATATTAATAACTCGTAAACGTGCGAATGAGCGACTGCTAAATTTAGCTTACGTAACTTCCTGTCATAAAGGGTATCAATAATATATATAAGTATCGATTAAGCATCACTTTATGCAAATATTATTAAAAGCCGTAAATCTATTATTCATGTTTTTTAATGAGTGGTATTATATTCTGAAAAGGTATATAATATATTAATATATATATATTGATATATAGTATAAGGCGGAAAGCTCTAAAAAAGTAGTTATATAATGTATTATCTTAAAAACTTTTATATTTAATTCGTATTGCTTCGTAATTAGCAGTATTATATGTTAGGTATTAGGTATTTAATTAATAGACAGCATTATTTTGAATAAATTTATGTTAACTGTGTCAATGATAATAGATATTATATACGTTAAATATGGCCTAAGAGATATGTTGCGAAAAAAGTATGAAGCAGGTACGTTTTGTATTAAAGTTAAGTTTACTTTACGGGGGTTGGTGATTAATATTAAGGTGTGGAACTTTGTTAATGTTAAAAAGTTTATTCGTGCTAAAGATGTGTTAGGTTTGTCGTAGATCTACATTTTATTATATATTTCGCTAGTATCATATGGATGCTTATGATTAGGTGAACTTTATTATTGTGAAAGGCCACATTGTCTAATGTACGAGTATGTACTACATCGTATTGATCTAAGTATAACATCTAATCAGACAACTAGATTTAGTAGAGAATGTTTAAGAGTACTTAAATGTCATCGCTTGATCAGTGATAAGACAAATTAAACGATCATAATATGTTAGAGTTATGCTGAAAAATAGATATATAGACGCTATTACGTCAGTTTATAAGGTCAATATACACATTTGCTGTCCAGTTGCTTATACCTGGTTTTGTAGTCGGAACTTTGCTTACTTGTTCAACAGTATTATTTGATGTGAATCAATATAGATGTGATTAGGCTTTGTCTTTGCTGTGCATTATTTTATTCTATAGTTCTATAGTATACGTCTCTATAGCCTGTACAGCTATTTGCAATCTAAATAGTGATACACTTTGCCTTACCGTTCATTGACATACATTGTACTTATAAGGCAAAGCTTCTCAGTGTTAATACATACAATTAAAACCAAATGTTCGATTGAGTAAACTTTTATTTATGTTTTAAATGATTCCAGACTGTATATAAGATTGTATAGATTATTACGTCTATCATGTTCGTAGTCCTATGATCTTCGATAAATTAGTAAAGAAATAGGACTCACACGCCTTAGCGTTTTTTGCATACATTAGTTACATCTGAACTATTTTCACTGCGTGGTCTGAGTACTCTTTCGTACCCTTTGTCACCATGCTTACAGCTTTCCATCTGCCTCGGCTTAAGATATTGATAGCTATAGGTCTTGTCTTATTTCTTTGTGCTATTGTTCTTCTATAGTTCAGTGTGTCTGCCGTAATGTATCCTTGTTTATATAATGTAGGATTAACCATATGTTTATTCGTTTATGCGGCCTTTCGCACCTTCGGTGCTGTATGATATTAATACACTTCAAATTTGTCTCTTGCCCTCCGTAGGTGAAATTTTAGTTAGATATGTGTTCCTACTAGATTGTTCTCCAACGTCGTACGATTGAAAAGTCTAATATGTCTGAGTGAGTTGATTCGTATGTAATTAGAAGTTAACTGATTACCCAGTGTTAGGGTGGGGGGGGGGGCGGTTGCGGGGGGTAGAGGGGACGGGTGCGGCCTGGGGCGCCCGACGACGCAGTCGTGGGGGAGGCGCGTCACCTGGGGGGGTTACTAAAAAGAGGGGGGGGTGGGGAGGGGGGGGGGGGGGGGGGGGGGGGGGGTTTGGGGGGGGGGTGAAGGGGGTGTGTGGGAAGCGGGCATGCGGGATGGAGAGGTATCGAACTGGGAAGAAAAATTACTGACGCCGCAGTACATGTTATAAGTAATGCTTATTACTTTGGTGTTAAGATGTGGAAGCTTTGTTATTATAGGTGACTGCTATATCAGTTGGGATAGTATTTGCTTTTGAATAGTATGGTTTATTTATTACTTAGATATATATATTCTTAGATGCTATGTTAGCTTTATTAATGTGAAATAACTTTAATATGTTAGCTATCTTTCACTAAAGGTAATCATAGTATGAATAATTAATCACAATGTTTTGTGATAAATCATTTTATTAGATCTAAATGTATACTATAGTATCTTTGTGAAGTATTAAACCTTTAGCGTTATAATATGTTACTATAAGTTATGCTTTTGAAAAAGTATGAATGGATTACGTGATACGATATATTTTGGTTCATTTAACATTGTGTTAATATTTCCCTGATACGGAGGGTCCGCATCAGACATCCACACAGTCACTACACAGCTATACTTCCTCGACAGTGCCACTACCTTTCATCGTTCCCCATAGTAACACTACAATATTTATATATGTAATATATTTATTATAATAATATAATATATATATATATTAAAATATTCATTTCCGTCTTAAAATTGAATTTATAAGAATTAAATACACAGGCTTTGAACATGGGAAAACACTTTATTTATACTATCAAGGTTCCGGGAAAACACAGTTTCCCATCATCAGGCTTAAAATATAAAAAAAATGAAAAAAAAAATTAGGGGGTTACACCCAAGGCAAAATTTGAATAAACAAAACAAGATAGGTCTAATAATTAAACATTAATACTTACGGGGTGTGGTTATTATAAAGAATACAATAAGCGAGCTGGGTAACTGAACAATAAAAAGGTGAACACTTGGCTAAAATTCTAATTATATACATTCGAATCTATAACTAATCAAAAATAACGGGGATAGAACACTAATTAAATCGCAATAATTCAAGACAATTGCAACGGGGAAGACACTGAATAATATACAATTAACGTATTTTAGAAGTTGATCGGACAAATATACTATCTGTATTCGTATGACGGGTTCAAAAGAGCAGCAATCTTGTATGGGTCCGCTGTCACTGTTAAAAAGGTTTCGTGTGTGCATGTGTAAGGTTCTAAAAATTAGGCTTGGTTGTTGGATTTTTGCTTGGGAGTATGAAAAATTGAAAAATTAAATGTATGATCATTATCGGCGAGTGTTTCCTATTGCAGAAAAGGTTGAGAATTGAATGTAGTATTTGTGGGGAAGACCACCCCCTCATCAACTCTCACACTGAGTTGGCGAGTAGAACTGCAACATAGCGGCATTACAGGAGTCACATGTGAATTATAGGATAAGAAGGTGACGAGCCAGTGGCGTACCTCTTTCGTGAGCAGGAAGCTATTTAAAGGACGATTAGAGAAGTCAGAAATAAATTCTAACTGTGGAATAAATCATTAGCCTGATTAAGGTCTTACGGTAGTTTAATATTGATTTTCATATATGGTAAAAGGTAAATAAATCTAAGCTTAAGGCGCGTGAGAGTCTATAGAGCTTTTGGATCAATTTGGAGGATAAAATTTTTTGGTATTATGATAAAGAGAAGGTGGAAATAATTTGATTGAAAAAAGTCTAGTAAAGTTGAAACCTAATGCATTAGCTGTAATTGGATGTTAGAGAAAAGATTGAAGATCAAGTCCTGATACTATTATCATAAAAACTAAAGGAGATTGACTGAAAAAAATGATACCTAGGCCGGTGAATCTTTTTCTAAAAATGGAATTAAAACAAACATTCGGTACTTTTTATAAAGATATCTAAAAAAGGAAGGGAGTTATTTAGTTTCTTTCTCTGGAACGTATATAGGTAATCGGGAATCATTAATCAAAAAAGGGGTATCTTGTCAATGTGTAAGAAAAAAGCAAGAAGTGTCCATCCATATTTTCTTGTATTGAAGAGTTTGAAGGAGGGGGGCAGTTATTTAGCCAGATCTGTTCATAATGGATTAGGTAGGTGTTAGCAAGAAGCAACTAATCAGGGGTGAACCCATAGCAAGAATTATTTTGTAAGTATAGTGTATCATAAAGAAAATAAGTATCGTGCTTAGCCAGCATAGGAGAGTTTTTCGATTCTTTTATCGAACACATGAAAATTAGTGAAAATTGAAAAATGCGTTCGGAAATCTCTTGTTAAGAATATTGATAAACTTGTTTATAAATTATTTATTAATTATAAAATAGTTACTATAAAACTTTAGTAGATAGAGCTTTTAAATTGTTTTTCTGTGTAGAAATTAAAGAATTTGGCAAAATTTAATAACTTTTTCCAATATTTAACAGAAAGAGAAACTAAAATATTCTTAATAGTTGGGTAATCCATACAGGATACCCGGTGATGATCCGTGAGCATAAATTTCGTGGAACGTGGATTTATTGATTTTCTCTGCTTTCAGTAATTAAACGAAGATGATCTCCTCAAGTTAAGGGAAAGGTTAATCAGATTTTTATTAGTTATTATATTAGTAATTAGTTGAAATTTAGAATTATCCGAAATAATGTTATACCTTGGTTATATACCTCTACTCTATCAACAATACAAACACTTGACCTTGTCTGGTTTGCAGCTAATAATAAAAAGGTCATTTTAAAGAGAATCTAAGGAACAACATCAATGGGAAATACTACGAGAACACTTAGCTGCATTAAACTAAATTGTGTGCACTATTTGTTTTATCTTCTGGGTGATCGAAGTAAAATCTAGAGTTCAAAACTTTTTAAAGAATGCACTAAACCTTCGTAAGCACTAAAATATTTATAGAAATTAATACGAAAATGAGGCAAATTAAAATCCAAGCCTAAACTCAATAATCTTTTTTCATTGGAGGATAAGATTCTTTGAAACAATTAAAAATAAATTTATTCTGTAGGTGAGGCATCGCAACATCCATAATTCGTGATTTCAATTGGCGCTTATGTCGGATATGGCAACAGCATTTATACGTTTGGCGACTAGTACAGAAATCTTATTAGTGACAAACAAGAAATCAATGAACGACAACTCACTTTTAAGTAGATTATAACATTGTAAATATTGTTGGTTAATCGTGTTGACTCTTGTTAAACCGATTTCCTTTGTCAATAATAAGTGAGAAACCTTTGATAGGTTTTGTATTAATAAAACCGTTTGGTGCAGATAACTAAATTTAGTATATTACTATGGAGCTTACATTTTTTATGAAGTTCAACCATCAGCTCGCATTTATCTTTTACAATGTAGGTCCTCCAAAGTGTAAAGCCCTACAAGGTTGGCTGGCCTAGGTCGTTTTATAAAATACAATCAGCTGTCTAGTTAGATGGAATTTTAGTTAGTAGAAAAGCAATACAATAAATCCACGTTCCACAAATTATGCTTCACGGATCATCACCGGTACTGAATAGATTACCCAAAATCACTAAATAATGCCCAGTCAGACTATTCTAACAGCCTACAACACCCACACTATAACCTGCCAAATTCCTAGTTCCAATTATTGACTTTTGACATAGCACACACATAAAAAACTCTTATAGTTAAAAACTGCTTTCTAACATGACCTACATAATTTTTTTCAGGACAGTTTCGACATAGAACCTCTACACTCTGTTGTAGTACCTATAGATAAGAAAGACATCCTTTAGAACGCTTCAATATCCAAACTAATTTCATGGTTCCATAAGAAAGAATTCCAAACTTCCTGATGCTGGCTAGACGATACCTTATTCTCTTAATGATTACACATACTTGCACAATACTAATTCTTGCTATGGTTCACCCCTTTGTGCTATGTGCTAACACCTCCTCATCCATTATGAGCAGATCTGGCTAAAGAACTGCCCCCCCTCTACTTCAAACTTCACACTACACGATTTGCGCACTTTTTGCTTTTTACCAACATCAACAAAATCACCCCATTTTCGCGATTAAAGGAGAGCGTCGAGGAGTACTAAAAGATCTCTGAATTTTAATATGAGAGATACAAGACACACGTTTCGTTGTCTTATTTAGAATTATCTTTATAAAAATAGCCCTCCACTTTTCAACTTCCATTTAATAGAACAAAAACATTCACACAGGGTGTATCTAATTTTTTCAATCATATTCCTTTAGTTTTAAAGTTAACGTCAAATAGTATCAGGACTTATCTTCAGATCTTTTCATCTAACATCCAATTAACAAGCCTATGCACCTTAGATTTCAACTTTCACTAGACTTTTTCAATACTCTAATTTTTCCTCACCTCGTCATTATTCAAAGATACATAAAAGAATTGTTATCCTCCAAATTTATCAAAAACTCTTGACTCTCACTGCCCTAAGCTAGTACTTATTCTTTGCCATACTACGAACCACATATGATAAGGAGATCGGGAAAAACAGACACCAGCGATAAGGGACCTTAACCAACGTGCTAATGAATTTTTCTTACTTTCGAGAAGGAAGGAGGAAAATAATTCTGACCTTTACTCGGTCTTTAAAATAGTTCCTTTGCCATCACACAGAAGATTTCCCACTGTGCTTCGCTTCGCACATCGCATAAGATCGCTGAGGATATTAGATATTTAAGTCCAATGGGACGACGATTTCGGATAATCCACTGCATTTAGTTTTCTTGTGACTCTGCCCTGAAAGCAGAGTTCAGATGCTTTTAGAGGTTAATGAACAGCAGGAGGGGTGTCTTCCCACATAAAAACTACATCAATTTCCCACCTTCCTTGCAAAAGGAGAGGAGAGTAGATGCTGAGGACTAAACTAATTGGATACTGTTTATTATCTATACGCAGAAGAGAGAGAAGATGTATTAGTAGCTACAAGCAAATTCACATCAACCAACTTACATAGGAGGAACTTAAGGCACTACATTGGCAAACACGCAAACCTTTCTTTGTAAACAAGGACAAGCGGACCTAATTCTGCTAGTATATTAACCCGCACGATGATTACTATTTTGTCGACCAACTTCTAAAACGTAAATTGTAGGTATATTGGATATCAGACTGGTTCCCAGTTTCAAGGCACACCATTCGCGTGGTAATTTATTGCATTTATCAATAGTGTAGTCCTATCGGTTTATTTTGAATTGTTTTATGATTACAGATTATATACATTAAGAAATTAAACCAAAGTGGTTCTGATTATGTCATTTCCACTCGCTTCATTGCTATCTTAAATAACGTAATTAAAATGTTTAATGCATAGAATCTCTATCTGTTTTTGTTAATATTATTAAGTTGTCAAAGTTGTTACACAACATTTTTTTAGTTTGTAGATTTTTGTTCAGCAATATTTGCCTGAAGAAGTCAAAAATTCTGATCTTTCTTGACATTCATTAGTATAATAAGTGTGACTCACATGTCAAAGGCAACTGGTGCTACTTTTAGTCCTCAGAATTATATTATAAAAATATCATAATAAATAATAATATTTATATAATAATAGTATTATATAATATTATATATAATATATATATTATATTATACACAATATATATATATACTTAATATAAATATTATATAATATATATATTATTATATATATATATATATATCACTTTATTTATAGATTTAGAATGTAATTAATTACAATATATATAAGTGGAAGTATATATGATCTATAAGTTTATAATAATATATTATTATATATATATTATATATATATATTATTCAGATAATGAATATTAAATACATAATATAATATTAATATAATATGATTATAATAAATATATTTATATATATATATAAATAATATATTTATATAAATATATAATATATATTATATAATAATATAATATATATATATATAATATATATATTATATATATATAATATATATATTGATTGTCTCTCATTTGTCTCTTGATCCTCATCTCTCCATTCTCTCTAACAGAAAAAATACTTCGCTCCATGTTCAATATACTATATATATAATATTAATTATAATATATAAATATATATTATATATATATATATATACTATATATATATATATATATAATATAGTAATATAAATAATTAGAATATATATATAAATATAATATATATATATATTATAATATTTTATATATATATATATATAAAAGTAAATATACCATTCATTCTATATTAATATATCATATATATATATAATAATATAATACTATATATATCATATATATACATATATAATATACTATATATAATAATATAATATATATATAATACTATATATATTATATATTATATATAAGAATATTAATATAAAATATAACTGATTGTTAGTATATAATACTAATAATATATATATATATATATATTATATATAATATATATATTAATATATAATATATATATTAATATATATTAGAATCATAGATATAATATATATATATATATATATTACATGATATATTCATATTACCATATAGTATATATATATATATAATATAATATATAATATATATATATAATTATAATATATATATTATATATAATATATATATATTATATTATATATATATATGCAAATTTTCAATACTCTTTCATAATTACTTTCAGAACACGTAATAATGTTGCTGTACTCAACAACAAGTGTTCTATAATTGAAGCATGTTATGAATTTGAGATCTTGTCGTTCGAAAAAATTTTGCTTTTTTTTATTCATATCAAATAATATTTACCATTGAAACACTCATTATATATTAATATATATATATATATATACTATTATATATATATAATATAAAAGCTATTTAAGTTTAATATAGCTATAAGAATCAGATATTTTTCGTTTATATATAATATATAAAGTATATAGATATATTTATATATAATAATATATATTTGATGTGGCTAGCAAAGATGCCTTTAAAATTATAGATATTTACATCAACATCATGAATATAGGCTACGCGTTTTATAATATCTTCTAAACGATGTTTTGAACTCAAAGTATCAGTATCGTTTCTTTTAGGTATCAATGTAGGCGAGCCTATTAGCGCAAGAACTAAGAAAAAAATTAACAAACTCTGAAAGAAAATATATAACTTCAACACTTCAATTCATAATTGGTGACCCAAGCTAAAGACTCTCTCATGAAAATGTCTTCAGAACACCAGCAGCACTTAGCAGAAGAATAACCATCGCAGAATAATCATCGCCTTCAAGACACCCACCAACACTCTCTGAAACATCCGTCACTAATGATGTCGATACATAAAAAAATCAACAAAACATTTTAAGTGAGGAAAAAAAGAAAAGATAACTCAACTACAACTACAACACCTCTTCATAACTGGTAAACCCAGAAGTCGAGCACCCTCTTAAAAAGATGTTTTCAGAAAACCACCTGCCAACAACACGAAGAAAAGATAACTCATAAGTAGAACACCCCCTACACTCTCTGAAACATCTAGCAATAACGTGGAACCTACCAGTACCTTTAGAAACCATGAAGAACTAACAAAACAATTCTATACGTTTCGACAACAACGCCATGCATACCAGCAAAGTTACACTGCTAATACAAAGGCCTACCACCTTCAGTTTAACATGGCTAATTCCGTCGTCATTAATACGGTGAATCCGAGTAAAACAGTCACACCGTTAATGCTAAGGCTTATCAGTATCATTTGACGTGACTATTCCGTCACCCTATGAATATAAATAATCTCCGCTACATAAAGGACTCCTGATTGCAATCTTTAATGAATTTCCATTTTGTCTCTTCACTCTCTGGTAGAATAAAGTAAAAATTCATCTTGTATGGGTATTTATTGTCTAAATCAATTGCGAACCACATACAACTCGCTACCTATACATGGAAGATACCCGAGGAAGGATCATCATATATATTTGTAGTACGCCAATGCAATGAGGACACATACCATTCGCCTAATGTATATATAAAAATAATATATATATATATAATATTCTATATATATATATATAATATATCATACTTAATATATATATATAAATATAAAATAATATATATATATTATATTTATATATAGTATATATATTAATATATAAATATATTAATTATATATATATTATCATAATATAATATATAATATATATATATATATATATAATATTAATATAAATTATAATATTATACTAAATTATATTATATATACTATAATATAATTATAAATCTTACATATATATATATATGTATATAGGTATTTATATATATATTAATAAATTATACTATATATAATATATATAGATATTGTATATATATAATATTTATATATAGTATATTATATTATATATATATATATTATATATATATATATTAATATATATATATTAAGTAACTTTCAAATAGATATTTAAATATATATATACTATAGTATATGATATATATATATTATATATTAGTAATATATTCTATATTTATATATAACGATATATTATATATAATAGTTTATATATTGAGTAGATATATATATATATATCTAATATATATAAGTAAAATATATATATATTATATAATATAAATAATATTATATATATAATATTAAGATATATTAAATAAATAATTAAAATATTAAATAAATATATAAATATGTATAATATAATAATATATATATAATATATAATCTAATATTATAAATAGATTTATATTAATTAAAATCAATTTTGCTCAGTAGAATTTAACGGTCAATGCTATGTTTTTGGGTCTGGATGGCACTGTTTATGATTTTTTTAACTGGATTTAACATGTAATGAATCTATATTCGCGTATCTCTTCATACTTCATCGTTATCTTGTACTTCATTTACATTTTTATTAATTATTATTTTGTGCAATATTAATTTAAAAATAGTTTCTTATAAAAACGAACTTTCATTCCCGTCATAGATTCATTTCTGCATAAAAATTACTGTCATTTTAAAATGTCTATGTATATGCAAGCACAAAATTAAAGCCTATGTTTCATAACATTATATTCTTCTCTGTTAATGGCTACCATAAAATCCCTAAATATTCCTTATAAGCAAACATAATAATATAATCATATATATATATATATTATATATAAATACATTATATAATATAATAATATTAAATATATATATATTACAATATATATCATGATTACTATATATATTTATCAAATATATATTACATAATAAGTATATATTTCGTTACTTTCGTGAGTAATACTTTAATTAACTTTGAAACATTTTTTTCCTGTAACTGGAGACTATAAAATTTATTTCTCCGATTTTATGCGCCAGAATCTGTTGACATTAATGCGGTTTTTTAATTATATTTTCCTCATCTTGAACTTCATAATTTTTTGTACCATTATCTAAACCTCTAGTATTTACCTTGCATAACCAGTACACATGTCCCCACAAAAAACATTAAAAAACCATGCAGTATATTAAACCATTTTTTCCCTTTTTAAATTTCGCTAAGTACTATAAAATTTCGACATTGTCGTTTATAACGTTTTTCCTTTCAAACGACGATAGATAGTAATTAATTGTTCAATAAAAATTGGTAAAACCATTGAATACCTTACTCCGGGTGTTGATTGCTCTTCTGCGGGATTTCTTTAATTAAGTAAATTCTAGTAATCTGTAGAATTTTCAGCTATGTGCTAAAAACTATTGTATTTTATATTGTGTACTAATATAAGTATTTTTAAGTATATAAATATAATTTACATATGACATTGTGAATTGAAATTATATTTTATTAGTTATACAACTGTATAAACTTGTTTTTGTTTCACTATAGGCTTGATGAATTTAATATTTCGATCTTCCAAGTTCATGCTGGGCAAAAGTCATCATAGAGATCAGTATCTATGGATGAACTTGAAATATTAATAGAAACTAAAGAATTTTCTTGTTTAAATTAACTCTAAACATATCTTAATATTTTTCCTTTAAAACTCTCAGATTTTTCGGATTCCTTTATACTGCAACATTTGGTTTAACCATCTAATTCTTCTTCTTCTCGGAAGGAAAGGGTTTTTTAAAAGTTGCGGAACTTAGTATAAGGTAAATTTTGGTAATACTTATATTTGATTTTTTTTTATATAATAAATATTTATACTTTCGCTTCTTTTTATAAACATACTTAAATTTAATGTATTTTCAATTTAGCATTAACATTTATATTTTAATTCATTGCATCATTTTAATATTCTATATCTATACCATTTCCTATCTTCAGAATTTACAGTAATTTTCTTTTACATCTAATGCTTTCATATATATTTTCAGCCTAATGAATTTTAGAAAACTATGCATTTTTTTTTCCAAGTTTAGTATTTACTTAATATAATCTGTACAACTTAAAAAATTTTATTTTTTATTGATAAATTTGTTTCATTAATAATACTATTTTAATTTTTTAATTTAACTTTTTTTATTTTCAATATTTTTTAAATTAATTATTTTTTGAAATTTACATTTTTAAAAAAATTTAAAATATCTATGACTAAATTATGATTATTAATTATTAAATTTTCTTTTAAAATATTAAAATTTTTATTGAAAATTTGTGCTTCGGTATTAATAATAATAATAATAATAATAATACTATATATAATAATAATACATAATAAATAATAAAAAATTTTCAAAGAAGAAATTAATATTATAATAATGATAGTTATAATAACATTAAAAAAATAATAATAATAATAATAAATATATGAGCAATACACTCAAATATTAATGTTAAAATCTAATTAAAACTGATAATAAAATAATAATAATAATAAAAATAATATAAAGTATTTATTATTTTATTATTATTATATATTATTATTATTATGATTATTATATTATTATTATTAATTATTAATTATTATTATATATTATTATTATTATTTTAATTATTATTATTATTTATTAAACACAATTGAAAAGGCGATAAATCATTGTAATTTCTAGAAGTAAAATCATTCAAGGTAAAAGCCATCATTTAAAAATGAATTAAAATTGAATGAGTTTTTATTGTTCGATTTATTCTTCATATCTGGATTGCCTGTATCTGGACTCTCAAAATAACAAGTGAAAAATTTTAATTTTTTTTACATTATTCGTGTATTTCACTTTAGCGTCTCAAACAACAATGACTTATCAATATACAAGAAAACAGTGGTGTATTTTATTCGTTTACAGTGTTATAAATATATTATGTGCTTCTTGTGTTTCTCTTCAAGGTCCATTTTATCCGACGATTGCTGAAGAAAAAGGAGTTACTCCTACACAATATGGATTTGTCTTTTCAGTATTCGATATTTGTCTGTTTATTATGAATCCTTTGACTGGAATATTGATTGGCAAATTTGGAGCTGTGAGAATTAGTCTTACTGGCATTTCTACAATTGGAGTGTCAAGTATTTTGTTTGGTTTTGTTAATAAAATAAATGGATTTTCCCTATTTCTCGGAGTATCAATTGTAATTCGTATGCTGGAAGCTGTAGGTTACTCTATGGGTCGCAATGCTGGAATAGCAATTACTTCGTGTGAATTTTCTGACAATGTTGAGATGGCATTTGCATGTGTAAACATTTTTTTCTCAATTGGCCAATTTATGGGACCGGTAATTGGAGGTGCTTTATATGAGTTAAGTGGGTTTGCAATTCCTTTCACTACTGTTGGTACTCTTCTCCTGTGTGCAGCCTTTGTAGTTTTATTTCTACCTAAAAACTATCCAGAAAGTGAACCAAAATCAATTAAAGATATCTTAGGAATGTGCAGAATTCCTTCCGTTATTCTTGGAGTCTTTACAGCATTTGGAGTTTTTGTTAATTGTGGATTTATTGTTGTTGTACTTGAACCTCATCTTAAAAATTTAGATCTTTCTCCAGTTGAGATAGGATCAGTATTTTTATGCAATGCAATAGCATTTGGTTTAGCTTCTTTGGCATGGAGTAAACAATGTGAGAATTATGAAAATCCTTCAATTATTATCTCCATTTCTGCATTAATTGTCGTATGTGGCTTGCTTTTAATTGGCCCAACACCTTATATTCCTCTTGAAAAGAGTGTTTACACATGTGTAGTTGGATTGCTTATTCATGGTGTAGGAGCTGGGGGTGAACAAATCACTGGTTTTTCCTTTATTAATAAAGGAGCAAAGCTAGCGGGTCTATCAAAAAATATGCAAACTTATGGAATCGTTTCAGCTATATTCATATCGTCATCATCATTTGGAAATTTTGTTGGATCGATTCTCGGAGGGTACCTTTTCGAAACGTTTGGATTTCCTTGGGCTTCTCACTTTTTTATTTCATACCATCTATTTCTATTCATTGGCTCAATAATTTATTTTTGGAATAATAAACGAAAATTTGAAAAACATAAGAGCAGTATTTTTCCTACAAAAATTGAGACTATTAGTTATGGATCTGTGGATTAAATTATGTTTATTTTGTAAGATAATAATAATAATAATAGTAATAATATAATAATAAAAAAAATAATAAATAATAATAATAATAATAATAATAATAATAATAATAATAATAATAATAATAATAATAATAATAATAATAATAATAATAATAATAAGGCATGCCTAAAAACGCGAGCTACGCTCACATGTTGGCCTTTCCTCACTTTGCTCGCTGCGCTCGTGGTACATATATATATTATATATATATATTATATAGTATATATATATAATATATATATATATATATATATATAAATAATATATATAAATATATATATATGTTATAAATTCAAAGCCTGGTTAAGGCGCTAAGTTAGTAGGTAGAATATAGGAGCCTTGAAGTAATCTTAAACACGGATAAATATTAACATATATATTACAAGAAAAGTCTTCTGTATTGTGAAGGCGTTAACTTTCGATCCGTGCTGGATCCTCTGTCCGACGCAGTTGATTGGAGAACAAAAAATTTTTTTAAAAAAAATAAATCAATGAAAAAAGGAAGTTTAAATATAATAAAAGGTAAGAAGAATAAGTTAATTAGGTGTGTTTTGTTAGATTTTTTTGAAAAAAGTGTGGTGTTCAAAATTTTAAGTGTGGGATTTAAAGAGTATTCGCCTTGTAGTTTGTTATAGTTGGAGATTTTTATGCAAAGGGATTCAATTAATTTGCGTTGTAGGGGTCAAGTACCTGTATGATAGGGGTCATGTGATTAAGGTTAATTTTGTGATTGAGTTGTGATCTGTGTAAGGTGAGGGCAGAATTTTTTGAATCTTTTATGAGGTCTTCATTGTGTTGTTTTTTACGTCTAAGGAAGTCATTTGTTTCTCCAATGTTAGCAAGAGTTGCAGTTTAAAACAGGGGAAATTTGAAACACATTGGAGATGTTTTGGGAAGTGTTGTGTTTTTAGGTTTGAAAACCGTGGAGAGAAGAAGTATTAGAAGAGGTAAGTCTTAAAGATTCAGGTAAAGATCTTATGATAGAGGTGTGAGGTACATGTGGGACGGGTAGATAAGAGAAGGATTTGGGTGGTAAACCGATGGTTGGGTTGTATAGTTTATGTTTAGCTGTTTTAAGGGAACGGGTTAAGATGTGTTTGGGGTAAGAAAGTTTGCTGAAGGTAGTGAAGATGTAATTAAGTTCAGTTTGTAAGAAAGGGGGGAACATATACGTAAGGCTCTAAGAAAAAGGGAAGTAAGAATGCCAATTTTTGTGTTGGTTGTGTGTGAAGAAAACCAATGAGTGTAAGAGGGATTGAAAGTAGGTTTACGGTAAATGCGATATAAGAAGGTAGGGCTATTATGCCAAGAGAGAAGGGTGTCAAGGAAAGGTAATGTTTTGTTGATAGAAAGTTCCATAGTGAATTTGATATTAGTGTGTATGGAATTGATAAAATTAAGGATGAGACTAGGGTCAGTGGTTAGAGGGATGGAGACAAAAATGTCATCAACGTAGCGGAGCCAAGTAGTAGGAACTTTCTATCAACAAAACATTACCTTTCCTTGACACCCTTCTCTCTTGGCATAATAGCCCGACCTTCTTATATCGCATTTACCGTAAACCTACTTTCAATCCCTCTTACACTCATTGGTTTTCTTCACACACAACCAACACAAAAATTGGCATTCTTCCTTCCCTTTTTCTTAGAGCATTACGTATATGTTCCCCCCTTTCTTACAAACTGAACTTAATTACATCTTCACTACCTTCAGCAAACTTTCTTACCCCAAACATCTTAACCCGTTCCCTTAAAAAAGCTAAACATAAACTATACAACCCAACCATCGGTTTACCACCCAAATCCTTCTCTTATCTACCCGTCCCACATGTACCTCACACCTCTATCATAAGATCTTTACCTGAATCATTAAGATTTACCTCTTCTAATACATCTTCTCTCAAACGGATTTTCAAACCAGCCACACACACTTCCAAAAACATCTCCCAATGTGTTTACAAAATCCCCTGTTTTAACTGCACCTATTGCTACATTGGAGAAACTAATGATTTCACTAGGCGTAAATAACAACACAAACAAGACCTCATAAATGACTCAAAAAATTCTGCCCTCACTTTACACAGATCACAACTCAATCACAAAATTAACCTTAATGACATGACCCCTATCATACATTTACTTGACCCCCTACAACGCAAATTAATTGAATCCCTTTGCATAAAAAATCTCCCCAACTATAACAAACTACAAGGCGAATACTCTTTAGATCCCACACTTAACAAATTATTGAGCACCACACCTTTTTTTCAAAAAATTCTTAACAAAACATACCTAATAAACTTATTCTTCTTAAAATTTTTATTATTATTTAACAAAATACTTTCCCCTTTTCATTGATTTAAATTAAAAAAAAAAAGATTTGAGTCTTCCCCCCCATTTTTTTCCCCACCCTGCGGGTCGGGAAAAAACCAAAAGAGGGGATTTTTTCCAAGGGGGGGGCCCCCACGGGGGAATCGGGAGGCTAACGCCCTTCACAATACAGAAGACTTTTCTTGTAATATATATGTAATATTTATGGTGTTTAAGATTACTTCAGGCCCTCCTATTATTCTCTCTCTCTCTCTCTCTCTCTCTCTCTCTCTCTTATATATATATATATATATAATATATATATATATATATATATATAATATATATATATATATATATATATATATATGTACCATAATAATATATAAAATATATTATATATAAATAATAATATATATTATATATATAATATATATATATTATATATATATATATAATATAATATATATATAATATATATATAGATATATATATAATATATATATATATATATATATATATATATATATAATATATATATATATATTTATATATATTATATAAATTTATCTTAAATATATATATATATATATATATATATATATGCAGAGATATGAAATATCTATATATATATATATATATATATATATATATATATTGATGGCAGGACACACTAAACGTGTCAGAAGTTATAGAAGAAAAAAACCCACATATACTAAGTTTATAAAATTTATTTATAGGACGTTTCATGGACGTGACTGTCCACTTCATTCAGCTATTAAATAATGGCTAAATTATACATTTATATTAAAAAAATTACTTATTTTAAGAAATCAAAAATTTTTTGTAAAAATAAACGTTAAAAAATAATAAAAACTATGGAAGCTACTCAATGAAAGGTTTCATAAAATATCCTGATCATTTGTTTTTTTTTTTTTGTTAATAATTTTTTAATTGGCATCCTAGGGAAAAATCCCCAAAATTATTTAGTAAGTTATTCAAATACAAAGTCAATCTCATAATCACCTCTAAACTTTGTTGAAATGTTTTGCGTTGTTAATATCTCAACTGTTGCTTCAAAATTTTCTTTTCAGGTGGCTATTTATATTAATAATAGGGGCAGAGTTCTTAAGATTTATTTATTTTCAACAAGAACCTCAACCGGACACATAAATCTTATATATATATTATATATATATATACTATATATTTAAAATATATTAATATATATATATATATTATAAATATTTTTATATATAAATGTAATTTATTATATATATATAAATAAATAAAATATATAAATATATATAATATATATAAATTTATATATATATATATATATATATATATATATATATATATTATATATATATATATATATATATTATATATAATATATATATATTATATATATATATATATAATAAATATATAATAATATATATATATATATATATATA
>JABUQX010138047.1:0-17921 GCA_015478945.1 Trachelipus rathkii | reverse complement strand
ACTGTTATAATATGATTAAATAGGCCGGAAGGTGACATTTGAGAGTAAGCAAATTTATTAATTTACTCACATCCTGAATGAATGATAAAAACTAATACATTTATTTTTTTCATTAGTATTATTTAAGTAGTCATAGATATGTAATTTTTAATATAGATAGTATTTTTTTAAGTAAGTGTATGCGATCTTTTTCAAGTGAAGAAGGTGATACGCCTCTAACTTTGAATTAAATAATTAAACTTAGATCGATATAGACTGTAAAATAATTATATAGAATAATATAAATATTTATAAAAAAAAATAATTATAAAGACCGGAGAATTATTCTATAAAGAATATCCTAAGTCATAGATAGCATACTCTGCAAGTAAATGTTATATTGATGTGAATCCTACATATATATACACGGGTGTGTAGTGGTATCACACCTTATTCACATAGCTTGATTTATGTGGATGTATGAGTTTTCTACCCATAGTATGTGAGCGGATGTCATCAAAACAGCAACATCTCTAAAGAACCTTATAAGTTGTTCATTTTAGAGTCACTTAATCATATAATTAAACTAAGAGAACTGACAGCAAAAACAGACAGTCTATAAGTAAGAAATATATAATCAGATCAAGTGAGAGTTGAAAGTAATATTGTATGTGGAAATAGGACTATTCATATATAGCCTCAGTGTGATTATATTAATGTTTCATATAAATATAGTATTAGGTATATATATATACCTATATATATTTATTACATTAATTAATTAATTAATGGGATATATATGTATATATATATATATATTATATTATATTATTATATATATAATATATATATATTTATATATAATTAATATATATAAAATTATAATATATATAATATATATATAATATATATATATATATATATAATATATATATATATATATATATATATTATATATACTATATATATATATATATATATATTATATTATATATATATATATATATATAGATATAATATTCTTTTACAATATTATATATATTAATATTATATATATAATATTATATATATATATATATATTATATATATATATATATATATATATATATATATATAATATATATATTATAATATATATATATATATTATAATATATAATATATATATATATATATATATATATCCCAAAATCTGGCTGTTGGGAGTTCAAATTTTGATGCCTTGGGGTTAATAGCGCAATCAAACAACAATCTTTCCAATAAAGTTTATTTTCTAATCAGTACCTCGATTGCCTAAAATAAAAAAAAAAGAATCAAATATAAAAGCCAAAAATATAAAAAAAAATGAAATACTCATACATGATTACAAATCTTCATAGCGTACTTGTATGAAAAATCAAAACTCATACATGATTACAAATCTTCATAGCGTACGAGTATGAAAAACCAAAACTCATACATGATTACAAATCTTCATAGCACACTTGTATGAAAAATCAAAACTCATACATGATTACAAATCTTCATAGCGTACTTGTATGAAAAATCAAAACTCATACATGATTACAAATCTTCATGGCGTACGAGTATGAAAAACCAAAACTCATACATGATTACTAATCTTCATAGCATACTTGTATGAAAAATCAAAACTCATACGATAGTATCAAACCATATAATTTCAAAGAAATACATAAGGGCTGTAAACCGTATAATATAAAAATAAATATACATACCCAACAAAATTTTAATATAAATGTGGTGGATTTAAGATTAAGATTAAACTATTAACAAAGTTAACAAAGATCATTTTCCCTTAAAAACATATTTCCAAGTCCCCATCTTGTATTCAATATTAATAAAGAAAATTTACAAAATTTCTCAGAGTTTTGAAAGGACAAAAAAAAAACGGCGATTGGGGTGAGGCGCCCAAGTCCGATCATATAGTAATATGACTCATTTTAAAGTCTTATTACTAAATGTAGCATAAAAATAAAAGTAATATTAAAGAGAAAAAAAAATGGCGATTGGGGTGAGGCGCCCAAGTCCGATCATTTATTAATACGACTCATTTTAAAGTCTTATTACTAAATGTAGCAAAAAAAATATAAGTAATATTAAGAAAAAAAAAAAATGGCGATTGGGGTGAGGCGCCCAAGTCCAATCATATAGTAATACGACTCATTTTAAAGTCTTATTACTAAATGTAACGAAAAAAAAATTTTAAAATTAAAAGTAATATTAACATAAAAATGCCACAATTTATCCCTATTCACAAAATTAATATATAATGTAATAATCCCGCGTTCCTGAATAAAAATAATAATATATGAAAAATAAAAAAATGCAGCCTTCTTTTCACTGCACGTTTCTGAATAAAAAATAATAATAATAATAATAATATAAGATACCAGCCTCTCTCTTTTTTCATCGCGTTAAATGATAAAATAATACATAATAAATAATTAAAAGATAACAGCCTCTCTCTTTCACTCGCGTTATGGATAAAATAAATAATAATAATAATCAATATAAGATAAGCCTCTCTCTTTTTCACTCGCGTTATGATAAAATAATATAATACAGCCTCTCTCTTTTCACTCGCGTTATGATAAAAATAATAATAATAATAAATATAAGATACAGCCTCTCTCTTTTTTCACTCGCGTTATGATATAAATATAATAATAATATAATAATTATAAAAGTCCGCCTATCTTCTTTCAAAACTCGCGATTATGCAATAAATAATATATTAAAGATATCAGCCTTCTTTTTTTTAGTATCCGCGATATGTAAAATAATAATATAAATATATAATAATATAAGATATGTATTAAGTATTCCACTCGCGTTTGATAAATATAATAAATATAAATAAAATACAGCCTCTCTCTTTTCAAATCGCGTTATGATAAATACATTAATATTAATCCATAATATAAAGTACAGATCTCATTTTCAATCGCGTTATGATAAAATAATAATAATATAAAGATACAGCCTCTCTCTCTATAGGCCCATATGATAAAATATAATATAATATATGAGGCTTCTCAAACTTAATCATTTCGGTAATAGCCAAAAAAAAACTAATTCATAAGCGTATAGAGCATTAAGCCTGAATTCAACACAAAAAATAAACAAAAATACCCCTGAGTTAATGCACCAAACAAGAAGGTGGTATTAAAGTTTTAGCATAGCGGTCCCTAGAAGTATTTATGCTGAGAAAGTTTTTGAAAAATGGATATCTATAATATATATAATAAAAAATTTTATATTATATACAAGTGAAAATATCACCAATAAGGGGCTCGGTAATTGCACATGCTATAAGGACTACGAAAATGACGCGGCCGTAAGCCACGAGAGAGCTATTGTTGATCCGGGTTTTCTCTGAGGGGGAGGAGGGGGAGAGGAGATGATACTCCTATGTGATGCTATAAAACCCTTAAAGCGAGAATTGATGTTAATTTCCTTGACATTAATTTTCATGAATACAATTTGAAAAAGTTTTAATTATACAGGAAATGTAAATAGATATTCATGAAAAAATTAAGGATCGAACGAACAAAACTAAAGGAAGAAGGCACTATGGATTAGAATTAAAACAGGGGTCGAACTTGCAACTTTTTAAGAACTTTTATCTAAAAGCGAAAAAGAGGGGGGGGGGGAGAAAGTCATCGTATGATGGCGTTTTAGCCAATAAGAAAATTTTAAAGATAAAGGGGAAGGGGTTTAAAGTTTCATATATGTATATTTTTTTTTATTTATCGAGAGAAAAAAAAATATATAATTAGGTCTTGAAGTAAGCGTGCTTTCTTTAAAATTCCTATACGAATGAGAACCTTCGTTATAGAGTCCCCCTTGCCAGAAGAAAAAAAATTTCTGTCTTAAGCGATTTTGGCAGACGGATTTGAGTAGATTGGCTCTATTTCGGGATACACTGGTGGAGTTGTTTTAGGTTCTGGTAATGGAGCTCTCTGAAGGACGGTGTAATGGATACTCGGTACTACCGAAGGAGCTGTCGGAGGGGCTGCAGGAACTGCCTGAATCGGACGGAGTTTAAGATAAACATAGTAAATTCCTACCATGCAGAGAATAGTAATAAGAATAGAAAAACCGGATATGGAAAATGAATGGATGTTGATTAATTCTTGGGTCTGTAAAGTTTTGTTTATGTTATCCAACGAAGCTTCCCAATGTGGATGAATAGATTTCAATTTCAACTTGGAAGTGAAAGAAGTTATATTGGGAAGGAAGTCATGAGATGTCTCTAGGTGTTCAGGAAACTGAGGGTCTCTAGAAAGCCAGTTGGTCTGCAAGGAAGAGTGTGGAGGGTATTTGAAAGAGTAATTTTCAGATACCAGGGTGCATCCTTGGAGGAGGGAGAATAATGCACCAGTGCCTAAATTTGGCTGTTTCATAGGGCAAGAGATAGAAGCGGTTATAGGAGAAGGAAAGGAGATTAAAGTATAGTTTCCAACTTTAAGAGTGTATGGTAACTTGTAAGGATAGATATTATAGTTACAGAATGTAGTGTTGGGTTTAGAAAGTATGGCTGACAAGATACAATCTTGATAATCTATTTGATGTATAAGATTTGAAGGGAAGCAAATGTAATTATCATTTGAGTGCTTGCAAATATCTTCTGAAAGACTTGTGCTGTAAGTGAATTTTAAAGTTTTATGGTTTAAAAAGTAATATGGATAGGGGTTATGCAGTATGATTCTAGAAATGGGATGATGTTGTAAGCTTCATAAGGGGTTTCTTCGGAGAAGGGTATGATGGTGGATAATATGTAGGGGTGATTTTCTTGGATATAAGACCAGGAGAAAGTAAGAAATTGGTAGAAAGTTTCACGGTTGAGAGGAAGTATTGGTTGGTGATGTAGAGTTTGACTGCTGTTTTGAATAAGTTCCAGTATGATGTCAAATGAGTACAATTTAGAGGAGTGTTATGTGTTTTGGCGTTTTCCCAGATGTTCTGAACTGTCCTAATAAGATTATATATATTATCTGAGATGGTCTTTTCTAAGTTGAGGTAAATGTTTAATTTTAAGAGTTCCTGTTGAAGCTCTATTGAAGAAATTGATGAATTTACGTACTTTGAGATGATTATTAGGTTATCGGTGATGGCTGTTAAGGTGTTGGTATTATTATGAATTTGTTCTTTTAAATTATACAAGTGGGTTCGTGTATCTTGTAATATGTCTATTCTAGTTTTGATCTTTTGAATATCATTCATGGTGGCGGTTCCAAATAGGTATTGCAACGCTGACCCGCCTATGTCCATAAGACCTCTTTTGATTTTCCTGGGGTGTGCTGAAGGCTGAGTTTTTACATGAGATAGAACCCAGGGATCTTTTGACAAAGCTAAGAATTTCTTTTGACTTTCGTCCAATAACCTTGTTATATAACTTAATTCTGGGGAAGTATTATTTTCATCTGAGTAAAATCTACTTTTATACCGGTCTTGCAAATAAGGAATATAAATAGATGTTAAGTTATTATTTTTGCTTACTACCCTTTGTATTTGTTGAAAAATTTCTGTTGTACATCTTATGTCTGTGTGTATTTCTAGATAGGAAGTGATGAATTTGATCTGTCCTATTCGTTTTGCTATGAATCCTGGTGTACTTCTATTTGTTATCTATTTCTCCAGGCGACGATATTGACTATATTTTTGAAAGAGAACCAAATTACATGCATGATTCCTGTGACAGAAGATATATTGAATAAATTTTATGAGAGAATGGGATTTTTTGTTTCAATATTTTTGGTTGATTAAAAAAAAAAAGTTATCTTATTACTGGAAAAATGGGTTTAACTTTTCCTATTTTGCATATTTAAAATGTCTATTTTTAATAATGTTTTTATATTTATATACGATATTGGTGTTAAATGTATAAATTGTTCTCTCCTTGGGAGTTTAAAAGAGAAACTAAATAATATATTCACGGATGTAATGCCTTGGTGGAAAACCTCTACCTCGAGGAATATTTTGTTGTGGTGGTAAATAATATTGCCTGCCGCCTCTAGTTATTGTTCTTTGTTGTCTGTCCCTTAAAGCCATGGGATGAGGGATGTTTGTGTTTCTCATTGGGAAATTTGGGACAAAAGTGTGGTCTCTGGATCGGTTATCTGGTGGAGAAGGAGGTGATGTATTTCTAGGTGTGGATGGGGGGATAGGAGTTGTGTCTTGAGGAGAAGGTAGTGGGAATGATGGAGGAGGTTGTAAAGGTTCCTGTGGGATAGGTGGAGGTGGTGGTGGTGGACGTGGTGTTGGGATCGGATGTGCTACTTTGAAGTGATATTTTGGTGGTAAGGGGGGTGGTGTTGGAGATTGACTTTGAGATGCTGAAGGCTGTATGGTAGGTGCTGAAGGCTGAATGTGAGGTGCTGAAGGCTGAATGTGAGGTGCTGAAGGTTGTGATGGTGGAGATTCATCAAAAGATAATCTAGGGGGTATGTTGGTGGGAAAACCTTTAAAGGACATTCTCTTTGGAGGGGAGGGGGAGAAAAAGAAGTTTTTCCTTGGGCTTGGTAGGTGGGCGTGGGAGGTAGGTTGTGAATGAGATTGAGATGGGGGAGTTGAGTGAGAAGTTGAAGGAAGTGGTAGATGAGAACTAGGTGAAGGAGAAGATGGTGAAGGAGGAGAATGAGGTGGATGATGAGAAGTTTGAGGTAGGGGAGGTGAATCAGATTGAGGTGGGGAAGGAGGGGGGGGAGGTAAGAGATTTCTCTGTGGTGATTGCAAGGAAGGTGGAAGTTGTCTCTTAAAATAGATGGTGTTTGGAATTGGTGGGGTAGGGGGAGGGGGAGGGGGTTGAATTTGAACTATATTAGGAGGGGGTTTATTAGATGGTACAAGATCACTTTTTGGTTTGGTAGTAGAAATTGGAATATTATTAGCTCTAAGTTTAGTGATTTTTATGTTGTCCCTATGCACAATAAAGTTTTTAATGAAGTTTTTTAATACAAGCAACCTTAATTGAAATAATGGACTAACTGTTTGACACATGAACGGGCAGGTCCAACCTTCGAAACAAATTTCGAACTTGCCTGGTTACTTGACGTCATTACAAACACATAATCGCCAACCCTAATCGGAGTTGAAGTTGCCTTCTTATGTTGTTTATTCATTTGTGTTGTTGTTTCTTGCTGAAGATGTTGGCGAGCCTGGTCTCGAATGAGATTAGCCCTTTCAGCAAGGTCTTGAATGTAACTGTGAATAGGTTTTTGAGGTTCAGATCCTTTAGTAAAAGGAGATATGTAATTGGGGAGATCCCATGGAAGGCGTTTGTTGTACGTGTACAATAAGAAGTGGGGGGTACAACCTATAGAAGAGTTGTATGTGGAATTAATTGCTATTTGAGTGAAAGGAATTAATTTACCCCAGTCAGTGTGGTTCGAGTTGACATAGTGTCTCAAATGATTTGCAATCTTCAACATTTCTCTCTCCGAGAGGCCATTTGCTTCGGGTCTTCGAACGACGATGTTTACTGCTTTTACACCCCACTGCTTACAAATCTCTTTGAAGAAGTGAGAAGTTAGTTCGGGGGCTCTGTCAGACACTACTACTTCAGGTGTACTATGGCGACATATAACTCTTTCTAGCAATGCCTGTGCTATATCTTTAGCTGTGTGTTGAATTAGAGGGACGAGTTCCACATATCTCGTGAGGCTATCCTTCATCACCAATATATACTTGGCCTTAGTCTACCTTGCAGGTAGGAGTAGAGGGCCAGCACATCGAGATGAAAGTCTTCATCGAGAATGGTTCTAGGCGGGAGAGCTGTACTCTTTATCTTCAGCAATCTTGGCTTGTTACCTTTAACTCTCTGGGTCATGAGACACAACGTCTGCTGACAAACTCTTTCCACCAGAGTTTATAGAGTTTTCAGGAAATAATTGCTACTTTTCCTGATTCTATACACTGTTCTCTCAATACCACAATGTCCAGATGGGAGAGAGTCATGGTTAAACTCAATGATAGAATGGATCATTGAGTCAGGTACCTGGAGTAAAGAATGTGCCATCCCGTGTTGCATAATGCAAAATACCGTCAATAAGCACATGTGGAAAAGTGTCAGCAGTGGTGTCTTGTTGCTGGAGAGGTTTGTTATGAGAGATTAAAGGTTTTGCAAAATCATAGAGATCCTTCAACCTATTCAATGAAATTGCCTTCAACTTACGTCAAGAGTTATGGAAATGAAAAACTTTGTTCTTTGGAGGTGAATGTCTCGCCAGAGATTTAGACGGAGTTGAAAGTTCAAAGTAAAATAATAGTCTGGAACACATTAAGCTTTTCCTTGCTTTATAGACACATCGTGGGATTAAATGGATGAATAGATTCCAACGCTCCGAGTCTCCCAGATCAGCCCTGCTTATGTCTTGATAGATGGATTCAGAGGTTGGTTATCGCGTAATAATTCGTTTACCTCGTAGCCGAAAATGCGTATTCTTGAATTCCGAAGCGGCAAAAACTATAAGGCTAAAGCATCCAAACTCGAGAGTGTGAAGTTTGTTTCTGCCTTGGAAGAGATCCTTGAGATCTCAAAGGAGATGGTTCTCCTTATTGTTTTTCGTCTAATCTGGAATAAAAAACAGCTCCAGCAGCAATATTTAGGCGTGCCGCTCGTTGATAAAAAGGGTTTGGATAGTCTGGGTAACACAACTGTGGCCTGCTAAACCCAATAACTTGGTTTTTAAGTATTCTCAAAAGCCGCCACGCTTGCACTCTGGCTACCCGGCCAGAAAAAAGTGCTGTTCTTTTTGCATGAGTTGTGTAATTGGCCTTAATAGTTTACTGAGTAATGTTCCAGCAAGATGCAGAAAAATAATTTAAGGAAAGCCTAGAAACGCGTGTCTCTGGAGGACGTTGGTTGGCGGCCCTTGAAAGCTAAGAGTTTTTAAGTTTTTCAGAGCGGGTCTGCGACTTATGCCCTCTTTGGAGGATTTTAAAACCCGAGGCAAAAGTAGGAGTCTCTTTAAAAATTTACACTTCGAAAGTTTCATTTTAGCCTGTTTTTTCGAAATGCATCAAAGACCTTCCTTTATTATGTGTTTCATAAGATTTTGTAGCTAGTTTTTCTATATAAATGAGAAATAATCGCAGTATCCCATGCAAGTGACGTTAATTATATACGTCTCGATATAGGAACAATACTTCTAGTCAGTATGACTATATACGTACACCTAATAAAAGTATATATCTATTAA
This sequence comes from Trachelipus rathkii, assembly GCA_015478945.1. NCBI lineage: Eukaryota > Metazoa > Arthropoda > Malacostraca > Isopoda > Trachelipodidae > Trachelipus > Trachelipus rathkii. The sequence continues at coordinate 8,718 of JABUQX010138047.1, read as the reverse complement.
TCAATATCAATCTATCATCCATATAATATCTTTGAGTATACCAAATGGCTGATAGATATACTATACTAGGCGGGCTGTTGGCTAACCCAAAAGTTTCAATAACTGAAGTTGGGTCCATATATATATACGACTACTAAACTTGTACCCCATTATTACTTAATAGTTAAGTTTCTTAGTATAAAATAGCATATATATTATATATATATAATGAGTATATTATATAGTCAGTACGTTATTTATATGTGTCTCTTCTATTCTAAATTTCTACATACTGTTTATATATTAAGCATCCTTAATAGTGATCTAGCATAGGGATATGCCGTATATAATAAGATATAATATTATAATCATGTTGCTACATAAAGCAATACTATTAAGATGTCTAATTTTATATATTAGCTAAATATATAGGTACTAAGCGGACTATATATATATAATAAAAATATATATAATTCTTATTTATGCTAAATAAATAAATTATATTTATAGTATATAATGTTTTGAATTTTTTATATAAATAGGTCTGTATATGATCTAGTAACCAATCAAAGCCTCTATTAAGTATATATAGATGGATTCACTCGCTTCACGTTATTATTGAAAATGAATAAAGAAAGATTAAGTATACATACTTTATATTTGTTAATATATGTATATACTTTTTTCTTATAGGTTGACACTACTCGTATTTAGGTGTAAGTCTGGTTATGTCTGGTATATATTTACCTTATTATTAAAGACTCCCTTGTTGCAATATAGAGTGATAATAATCTTATTTCCTAACCCACTATATATCTATCTTATGTTATTATGATATTATTATATATAGCTTAATCACTTATAGTTATCGGTGTAGTATAGACATTCATTTTTGAGGGAGATTTAAAAGTTGGGATATATTATATATCATATATATACAGATAATATATATATATATAATATACCTATATTGGGCGTACTATCTCTTTCACTTATGGTATAAGTTATATAGTATATACTCATTTTATAATTATTCTAATTATTATAGCGGATACTAAGAAACTATCATCAAGATCTCATGAGTATACTATTATCATCTAATCTTATCATATAATAGCTATATATATATATTATGTTGTGGATGCATGTCTGTTATTTAGTAAGTAGACATAGAACCGGTCTCATATATAAATACAATTCTCACTAGATATCCTAATATAGTTATGTGAGATTTGACTATCCGCTACAAGTATATAGTATACATATACATTCAATATCTATATATTATACTATATATATTACATAATTTATATTTTTGTGTAAATAATATTATTAACATAATATATATATTATTATATCATTTATATTATATATTTACAATATTCTATTATTATTATATATAGATAATAATCAGTAGTATATTTATATATTTCATTACCGTCAAGTTTATATACTAGTGAGCTATAGGCCACTGCAGATAATAGTATAGTACCTATATTTAAGAGGATATACTATATATATAGTGAGGTATGTGCATAATATAGTAATGCAAAAATACCAAGATTAGTACGAAGTTCTAAATATAAGGTATATATATATATATATAATATATTAGTATATATGATATAATAACATTACACTAGGCGTATATATAAAGATAGTATGATATTGAGTAATTATGTAGTACTTATATATATTTTGAGTTATACAAAATAAGTAGTAAGTTATATATGATTGCTAAGTTATAGTATTATTGGATATTACTACTAGCAGCTATGAGATATCACTACTAATGTATTTATATAAATAATATATTCATAATATATATAAAGGTAATATATACCTTTAGCTGCATATATATGTACTCTTCGTTTATAGTATAATCTTATATAATAGTGCCTTCAATTAATTATAACACTTTCTACATAATAATATATATATAAATATATTATTTAATCAATTATATATATATATGTAGTATATAAGTGATATATATCCATCCTTCATCTCACCTCCTATCCACAAGAGGTGAATGACTCGAGTCTAGTTGGTTGCAGCAGCCAACTTAGTCTATACGTAAGTCAGAGACAAAGAAGGTTCAGGAAGTGAGGTGAAAAATATGGCAAAAAGTCGAAAGGAAGCCCACCACTTGCCGTCCCCTTTTATCCCTTAAGTAAGAAGTCGATGCTCGAGAGAGAATGAAATCACCAGCCTAGGCTTTTCACGACACTGCACAGGACCCTCAACTGTAAGCATACCCCCATTCAGCGACAAAATCCGACAATTGATCTTCCACATTATACTACCTTTTCTTCTCACCTCCTGTCCAAGACTCAATCCCACTTTTCTTCTGGTCATCCAAGACCGCGCGCGCGCTGGGCCTGATTCCCAGCACACCCGGAGCCGTACCTATTATAATACTATATATATATATATATACTATATATACATATAATATATATATATATAGATATATATATATATTATATATATATACTATATTATATATTGATTAATAATAATAGGTTACATTAAGAGTTGAACTATATTTTTTCATAATAATAATATGTGATCAAATTATACAATATTTATGTGATTATTATGGCTATCCTGTGTATTCATATATACTAATATAATTATATTACATATTGTCAATAAAGTGAGTAGTTCAGTAAGATTTATATCAATATTTTATGAATATTATTTTAATATTTATATTATATATATATATCTTAATATATAACTACGTATATATATATAAATATATCAAACATAATATATATATATATAATATAAGGATATCTTTTTATTATGAGTGCCATATATAATATAGGTATATATAATATATAGTATATATATATATATATATATATATATATTATCAAGTACTTATTATATTATATAGCTAGATTTATATACTATATACTTAGATATAAGGTATATATATTATATATATAGTATAGTAAGTTATATATAAATATATAGATATTAAATATTATTTTATTACGTATATTATATATTATTATATATTATATTATATATATATATATATATATTATATATATAAATATATATATAATATATATATATATAATATTATATATATACTATATATATATATATATATATATTATATATATATATAGTATATATATATATATATATATATATATAATATATATATAATACTATATTATACTAGTGGGGCAGGAAGGGGATATGGAAATACAAATGGAAGAAATTATTATGGCGTTAACTAAAGGAAAAAAAGGAAAGTCCACAGGTCTAGATGGTGTGAGTATGGAACATGTTACAGCATGCGTAGGCAGAGGTTGCTGGTGGAATGGCGTTGTACCAGGTTTTATAATTTATGGTTGGAAGGAAAGGAAGGAGCCCGTTCACTATTAGTTCAGGAATTGAAGATGGACGATAGAGATGAAAAGACTGTGGTTCTGTGACTTTGCCCTGTACATACAAAGGGAAAGGGCCTAATAGAGATAGTTGCTGTTTTGGTAGAACTGCATTCAGAGAAGTTGTTCTATCTTTGGCTTGACGTTAAAATAATTAGCTTTCCTAACAAGTTAAATCGCGCTGTCGTATTATATGTTGGAGATTTGGTCTTTTCAGGCAAGGAGAGTCGTCAAGTGCTAGGTGAAGCAGAGAGGAAAAGATTCTTACGTACTAGGAAGCGAAGAGAAAATTTGTTAGCTTTTAATGTTGGATGTGCCCAAAATTGTTCGGTCACCAATATTAGTGTGAGAGGGTGAGAGATTAACGGAAGAGAGAAGAATGGGGCAGGAACAAGGAGGATTTAGGATGGGGAATGGGCGATCTTGAGAGTGATGTCGTCCCCTGTTTGATGTGCACTATTCACAGATATATCCACAATGAACGAATATGCTTGGCTGAGGCATTGTGATAAGGTATTTTAGAAAGGACAAGGATGGAAGGATGTTGATCGTTCAGAGATGTTTTAGTAGGTCTGCGCGAGAATAAGTCCTATTGACTGTTCTAATTGTGACTGAGATGGATGAAGAGGCGGGGCAATGCTGCTTGAATATATGGGAGGCGAGAGTGGCTGTCGCGAGAATACGGAACATGTAGGAGACTAAAGGGGCTGGTGTTAAAATTGTGTGAGAGGTAAATGGTATTAATTGAGGGTCCTATTTCACCGAGTTAAAAGATATAATCTCTAGGAATCAGGAAGCATCAAAGAGATGAATAGTAAGGCGGGTCCTATTGAGAGAACCATTGCAATGTTGCCTTTTCATCTTGTTATTATGTTTGTATTGTTTTGCAAATGATTGAAGACAAAAGTTCAGCTTCCGTGCGTGGTATTAGCGGCTTGAGAGAAAGACTAGACTTGATGTATTTTGAAGTTGCCTGTGGATGTACAGTGATTAGATAGTTAGAGGAGAAGATGAGTGTGTGGATATTGAGAGGGTTGAGACAAGATGTGGTTTAGATTGGATAATGTTTAGAGCCGGCTCTCATGTTGATTACTTGTTCAATGCGTTATTATGTGAGGATTAGATAGGTATATTGTCAGAAGAAAACAAGTGTATTGTAGAGCAAGAGGAGAGAAGTTTGTTGATGAGATAGGTGTAGGATGAAGATTTATATACTGCTTGATGTGGGATGATGTCGTGTGTGGATCGATTCTTTCTTCTCTAAATGCTGAATTAATAATGGGTCGTGTTTTTTGAGAGGAGTTTGAGGGAAATAGAACTAGCCGTGGTCACCATGATCAAATTACGATTTGTGCACGAGAGTGGATAAGCCAACCCTTGTGAGTGGTAGTTACGTCTGAAGCGGAGTTCGAGAGGAGATGAGCGGTTGTAGTATTTAGCGGTAGAAGAGCTGTCACTATTTGATTGATTAGAGCAGTGAAGGTAGAGTATTGGTCAACTTGAGACGGTGAATCTTAAGATTTGGACAGGCCAGTAAAGCGCTCTAAACCATTTATCAGCCTAATCGATTTAAGGAGTTTACGATGCCAGACGCGTGCCGAAACTATCTTGCCACAGGAAAGGCTAAGAGTAAAGTGATGAGTATGTTGTGGTAGAATTTTGCATAGAAGCAGAAAGAACAGGTCTTGAAAAATGAAGCCTCGACTGAGAAGAGTGTAGCTTATGAGATATGAGTATCTGAGGAGTCGTTTGCGTAGGGCAGAGGTGTAGAAGTACTGCGCAAGAAGTAAGAGATGGTTTTCCCGAGAGGTTTTGGTGGTGTTTGGGGGTCCTGAGAGAGATTCGCTGGATTTTTGTGTAATAGGTTGAGCGTGTTTTAGAAGGAGAAGAGAACATCTATATTAGAGTACAAGTTAAGTGAAGGAGGATCGAGAGGGCAAGAGGATAGATCATCAGAGTAGGACCGGGAGAGATCATAGTTTAATGAGAGAAGTCTAGAGAGAGAATGTGAGAAATCTGGTGAAAAATGAGCCGATTGAAGTGCGTTGACAAATTCAAAATAAGACAATGTATGACCGTAACACAATGGGTAATTAACGATCTCAATGACACTAACTGCAAGCAAGGGTGAGAAGGTTATTAAGACCACAAGAATGCTGTGTGGCGACGCGATTCTAACATCCTCTAGTAATAAAACAACTCTAGCAGAAAATCAATCATGAATTGAGAGTAATATTACTACATGTTAGAGAATTTAAATAGTTCCTTCACAAAGAACAACTTCAAATAATATATGATACATAGTTATCCCAAATTGAATGTCATAAATCCTGAGGTTCAATTTTAAGAGCAGTAATAATAATATTGATATACCTACAGCTAAATGAAATAATTTATATTATTAGTAATCTATTTGTCAATAATTCATGTGCAATCAATAATCATTAATACTAATAACTATAATAATTACTTTCTTGTATCTAAAATTATAAGTGAAATGATACTGAAATAAGAATTAAGCAGACTCTTAACCCCCTAGTTATTATAATATATCATATCCAATCACAACTAACATAGTTAATGATGATTCATATACAACATCTAAAATAATCACAATTATTGACTAATCATCATAATAAATATGATGTAAATCGTAGCATATGTTTGAAATGAATGCCTCTATAACATAAATGAAGTGCAAGTATACTGAATTGTTGCGTTATATACAATCAATATATCTCATCACACCTAAGATGATCTAAATATAATAATGTTATTCACTAATTTCATCCACTAATATATACTCAATCTAAATTATAACACTATGATTACCAGTGATCACCATCTGCCCGTTATGCAAGCGAAAGATTCTGAATAATCACATAGCAATTACGACTTTCAATGGTTACTACCTCATTTATACCGCCTGCCACATAAGATAATCGCGGATATGTGTAAGTGTGCTGTACTACTTTGGAAATGCATCCAGACTTATAGTGTACAGTGGAGCGTATCATTACTTCTTACTGACTGTTTCACTGCTTCCGCGAATTTGCTGGTTGTTGAGCTTTGGGAGAAAGGGTTTACCTCATTTCCCAGCACATCCTTGCGTAAACTTTAGCATTAGAAGTAAGATGGAACGGTGATAGGGTTTACCCCTTATGAAGTGAGGTGTGAAAGCTTTGAGTCCGCGAGGTTTCCATTTCAACTGATCAACTGTTCCTTACTGTGGAGACAGAGTGTATATCTGTTACCCGATTAGGGTGATGTGATACCTACAGTGTAAAAATTATTATTAATATTTAGAGGAATAGATATTGATTATGTATTTAGGTGTTATAGATAAATCTTATAATCCACAGGCTTAAAAATTAGAAAATATCATTAAAATAAATATGATTATAAAATGGTATACTCCATTCTTTTTGTCAAGGGAGCATCGACCAAAAGTAGGATCAAAAACCTGAACCTTAGTTAAGTGATGAGATGATTGAGCAGGGGAACAACCTTCTAGAAAAGAAAGCCGAGATTTTGGAGATTTAATAAAATATTGAGTGTGGTTTTATAAAAAGCCTACAGGATCCATTCCGAGACATGCCTCTCATATTGGTGACATTCGTCTGGAACGCGCGCTAAGCATCACGACTCATCGTAGTGCTTCAGCGGATACTCAGAGTCTGAACACAAGAACTAAGGCATAGTGAAGAAAAACATGTTTGGGCCGGCCCGCACTATCTAGGTGATATGGTTAGTGCTTTTGAGCTAAGAGAGCAGAGCGCATTATTGAGGGCGAGAGGAAGCGTCAGTTCGGTATTTCAGCACGACTCATACTTAGTAACATTTTTCTGCCGTTGAGTACACCATTATATTTGATAATGTAATTGTATCTCTCTGTTTTAATCTTAAGTACCTAGGCTCTTTTAGGCCATAACAACAATCACTAACATCTAGCAATCAGCCTTTTCCAATAAGCTATACCAAACTACTCTATTCGCGAGACGGTTGAGCGATTTTGAGTTATCCGAATTATGTGTGAACCTTTCAAAATGATCTTATTATCGATTCCTTTTATGAAATATTTTGCTGAGAGTGATCGTAAACGACGTATTTGTGATAAAACTTTTTTTACCATCATACTTTTTCAATCCACTTGGATGTAGAAGAATATTTTTTAATAAGATCATCTCATTGGAATTGGAGCAGGCTGAGGGTGACCCATGCTTACCGTGTGATAAATGAAGATTTCCTCCTCAATAACATTCTATAGTCATTTAAATAATTGTACTATTTGATGTGAAGAACACTCTCATGAACGGAATGAAGCGAAATACCTATCTCTTCTAGTACATTAAGTTGGAGTTGAGTGGGATTAAGCGTTGACATATAATCGTCACCTATTACCTACTCGGACACCGAGCTATTTTAATTTGCAATATAGAATCTAATGCCGCGACGTTGAACACATGCGTGGGGAATATTCGATGACCATTCTCCGTGTGTATGAGTGTGCCCATGACGAAATAGCAACATTTATATTAAAATAATAATACTATATAATTTACGCCAGTAGACATTTACAAATACCTGGTGAGTTTATTTTTTTTTGAATATTTCATAAATGTGTGAAATCCTTTTTAAAAAGATTTAGTTACATTTTATTGAATATTATTCTTTATTTATATATATTTATAAATAATATGCGCGACCGAAAATTACATTTAGTGTGAATCTACATTTATTATGGTTGCTGCATTCAAATTACTAACAAGTGAAGATTGAGGAGGGCGTCTTTTCATCAAATATCTCATATAATTTAATACTTATAAATCCTCATTTATGACTTGATTATTTGAGTCAGTAACTAATGCATATTTTTTGTATATACCTATTTATTATATATAAATAAAGCCCATTATTTTTGATTACATTAAAATCGGTATTGTAATTGAAAATATTTTAAGGTTGTGCAAAATATTTAAAAAATTTGATAATTTATATAATTAGTCACAATCTTTTTCTGAAAATTATTTAGGCAAAACATTTTAAAATTTGTGTATTTATTAGTTCATTACTCATAAGTATTTTGAAGAACTTAATGCTTTATCTAATCATTATATTTCCACTAAAATAATTGCCTTGTGATATACTATATATATATATATGTAAGTACGTTCTGACCCGTTTATTTTTGTGATCTTAATCACAATGAAGAGAATATTTCTAGTTCGATAAAGCACCAAGAGTGTGATATATTATATATATCCCCGTAATACTTAGCTTATTGCTTATGGCCCCGCTTAACCGAATTTTATATACACTATAAAACTAC
>JABUQX010138046.1:22500-30009 GCA_015478945.1 Trachelipus rathkii | reverse complement strand
CGCGACGCGATTCACCGCGATCCGCCCCGACGCGCCCCATTTAACGACGTCCGATATTCTAGCGATCGCCACCGATCACGCATCGACGCCCCGGCTGGCCGCGCGCGTCCGCCCACGACGCCCCGCGCGATACCGACGCATACCGGCCGATCACGCCGCGATTCGAATTTAATAAAAGAATAATACCGCCCCGCGCTCTGACGCAGCGTCCGATCCCCCCGCGCCCCCGTCCGCCGCACGCGCCCGTCACGACTCCATGCATTTGCGATAAATAAAAAAATAATTTGCTTCCAATGGCGACCTCCGACTCGCCCACGATTATCTCGAAGTTACATTCTTGAACCCCATCCCCCCGACCGCATGCGCGGCGATATTCGCGCCGCGCCGGCCGACGATTCATTCGATCTATCGCGAATCCGCCCGCGGATTTCGGAGCACGCCAACGCCGCACCGCGGGCCGATCCGCCGATCCCGATGTCCCCGCCCCTCACCCCCCGATTTAGCTGACGATTTTAACCGCGGCTCCCCACGCGCGCCCGCGCGCATCCCGATTCCCCCCAGCGGCGAATTTAAATACCCCGCCCGCGTGACGCACCGCGACCGCGCGATGTGCGGCGCCGACTCAGCCTTCCGATTACCATCACGATGCTGCCGGCGCGCCCGAGATCGAGACGATTTTTAATTTCCCCGCGCGCGCGCCCACGGCGACGCGCGAATGGCGCCCCGATCGCGTCGCCGATCGCACGGCGCATCCGCGCCCCCGCCCCCGTTAAATACCCGATTAGTCGCGCAGCACCACCGCCTGCCCGGATTCGGGCCCCATCCGCCACGCGCGATCGCCCGCGACCGCTCCTCGTGTCGTTCTCCCCCCCCCGACATTTTTCACCCGCCCCGCTTTACACCCACTCCGCATTCCGGCCGCGCGCCACCCGGCGACCCCCGCCCCATTGACTCCCGGCGCAGCCCGCACGCGGAAGGATAGGGAGTCACTATGACAGTTTATGAGAGACCATAACGGGCTGACTTAGCATACCTCAGGTAATGGAAATGACAGAAAACCGAAAAAACCGGCCGCCGTGCAAAGATCCAAAACCGCACGACATGAACATGCACCCAATTACATCAATCAACCGCGTCTGTTGCTTGGTGTTGTTGTGTTGTTGTTGTTGTTGTATGCGTAGAAATATATCCCCTTTTGAACTGATATGGTTTCGTGCGTCTTATTCTTGTTTACTTTCTTCTTGTATTACTTTTCTTCTGATGGTTTGAAGAAGATCCTCATTACATTTAAGGGGATGTTACTACACTATTTTCTTCTACTGCTCAGTCTTTTCGCGTGTGGTTTGCTCACAACGACATCTCCCTGTCTCTACGTTCCTGTTGTCTGATACTCTCTCACGAGGCAGATCGTTCATTCCCAGATGTTTTGATCATTTATATTTACTCGACGTAACAGCCGTACATTGGCGACTGTCATGTTGTTCTATTCCTTCACCCCGCCAGCAGGCGGTCAAATAGTAATAAGCTCAGTTGCATCACTTTTATGCAAATATGAGGTTAATTCTGAGGGCATTTTTCATGGTTAGAGTTGGTATTTTCTGAAAGACGGCGCAGCTAATAAAATATGATAAAGGTCTAAAAGTAACTTACTTATTGTATTTATACTCGTTTAGTTCGATATGATGGTTCGTGTATGGTTCATGACACATTTTTTTTTGATAAATGTTACTGTGTCAACTGTTAAGATTAACGTTAAATATGTTAAGAAATATGCTTGGAAAAAAGTATGAACAGATTACGTTTTGTATTGTAAGTTAGTTACTTTATACTTGGTGTTAAGGTCGATGGAACTTTGTTACATTAACTGTTTATTAGGGCATAGTTGTGTTAGGTTTTGTCGCTGTACATTATTTTCCCTTAGCTCAGTTGATGCTATGTAGCTTTATTAATGTGAAACATGTCATGTTAGCATATCATTCGCTGATTAGTATGTAAAGAACTAGTGGAACTTTGTTAATGTTACAAGTTTATTCGGTGTGTTCGTTTGTGTTAGGTTGTGGCCTTGTGTACTTTATTTTCTTAGTTCATGTTTACGCTATGTTAGCTTTATTGACGTGGAAACCTTATTATGTTAGAGTATATTTCGTTGATTAGTATTGGTTATAACAATACACCAAGTCTGTTGTTGTCGCAATTTTAGTCTCAATGTGACTGTGTCAGTTGAAGGAATGCAAGATTAAGCGTTAATATTTTAGAGATATGCTTGAAAAAGTCAGAATAGGTTACGTGCATACCATGTTAGTTAGTTGCTTTACTGGTGTTACGTGTGGGAACTTTGTTAATTGTTAACAAGAGTTTATTTGTGTTTAAGATGTGTCAGGTTTGTCTTTGTGTATTCATATTCTTAGTTATAGATCCATGTTAAGTAACTCTTTATTAATGTCGAAGAACTTTGTTCAGTTAGGTGTACTTTTCGCTTCTTGTATGATAATTAGCCACTGTTGTGAGAGATCTTTTGCTAATGTTACTGTGTTAGATGTAAGTTAACGCTAATATCGTTTAGAGATATGCTGATAAAGTGTGATAGGCATACGATCTTTCGCGCTGTGCTATTGTTAATCTTTAAAATATAGTTCAAAATATGGTAAGAAAATTTGATTAACGGTTTACAGTTTCTATTCCTGTTTAGATGTGGTTTAGGTTTGATTTATTGTGTATTTATTCTTATTTAGACTGATGCTTAAGTAATTCTATTAATGTGAAATTTGTTTGTTTAGCATACTTTCGCTGCTCGTATGATAATTAACCAATGGTGTGAGGATAAATTTTAGCTAAATGTTACTGTCATGTTTAGTGTAAGTTAACCGTCTCTATGTAGAGTATGATAGAAAAGTAGGGTTAGGTTTAATTTTGATTGACCATGTTAGTTACTTTACTGGTGTTAAGTGTGCAACTTTGTTAATGTTAACAGTTATTTGTGTGTAAGTTGTGTTAGGGTTTGTCTTTGTGCATTATTTTTTAGTTTATGGTTCGCTGCTAGCTTTATGATGTTTGGAAACTTGTTTACGTAGGCATCTTGTTCCGACTGCCTCGTATGATAATAACCAATGTTGTGAGAAATTTGTTAAATGCTTAGCTTGTGTTAAGTGTAATGATTACGACTCTCATATTTTTAGAGTTCATGCTTTGAAAAAAGAAGATTACTTACGTTTCTGCATCCCATGTTAGTTGCCTTACTGTGTTAAGTCGTGGAACTTTGTTAATGTTGACTTCTTATTCTGTTAAGGATGTGTTATGTTTGCGTTTGGGCATTTATTTTTTAGTTCAGTGTTGTGCCTATGTTAGCTTCTTTTTAATGTTGGACTTTATTTCTGTTAGCATACTTTCGCTGTCCTGTATAAATTAATACAATGTTTGTGATAAATTTCTGCTAAATGTTACTGTGTTAGTGTTAGATTAACGTTGACTCATTGACGGCTATAGGTCGCGGCTCAAACAAAATCATAAGGTTATTGCGTAATGTTCGAAAACGAACACAAACAAGACATCTATAGGTGGATGTGGAACTACCCACTTAGGTCAGAGTCGTTGAACAAATTTCTCGACTTCTCTTTGATAACTCTAGTGAAACCGGGAAACCACATCAGCTTCGTACATGTTTTCGTTCTGTATGCATTGTTCAGTTACTTTAGTGTTGTTAAGTATGAAAACTTTGCTTAATGTTGTCATTTATTCGATCATAAGGTCTGTTAGGTTTTGTCATTGTGCGTTATATTCTGGTTTGTATGAATTATGTGCTTTTTGATGTTTGAAACTGTTGGTACGTTAGTATATTTTGCTGCGAGTATGTTGTGAAACTTTTTGTTCATGTTTACTGATTGTCTAATGTTAAATATAGTGATATTCTCTCTCTTTGAAAAAAAAGTGTAATATGGTACGGGCTGTACGCAACGTTCATTACTTTCTGTTGCCAAGTTATTGGCTCAGTCTCTCTAGTTTTAGGTTTGATGTAGACATTATTTCTTGCATCAGGGATATGCTTTGTTAGCTTTCATTGATGTGAAACTTTTATCTTACTGTTTGTTATGTAAATGTAAATTTTTTAGTTATAATAAAAGAATAAAATTTTAGTTATAAAACAAAGTTTTAAAGAAATAAGTTAAAAATGTAAAAGTTTGTTTTTTTTTTTTTTTTTTTTTAACGGCAAAATTTGGAAAGAAATAAAATTAAAAATAGCTGAAAGTTTTTAAAAACAAAAAGTTTTAAAAAATAAGTTAAATAAATAAGTTTTTGTAAAACAAAAGAAAAAAGATTGTGAAAGGCACTCTCATATATGTTATTTGCTAGTTTTACTTCAGCTGTTGTTTAAGTTATTGCTTTGTAATGTTAGCTGTTTATTCATGGGTTTAAGGTGTGTTAGGTTTATCGGGGTGGATTATATTCTTAGTTCTTTCAGGACTATGAATTTAGCCTTTGTTAAGCCAAAAAACTTTGTTACGTTGCATGATATTCGTTGATCCAGGTATGATAATTAGGTACGGGTGACTGCAAGAATATTACAGTTGATGTTAATACGAATATAGTAATGATATGTATAGAACTATGTTGTGAAAACGTATTAATAGGTTAGCGTTTTGTATGCGACGGTAGTTTACTTTACTGTTGTTAAAGTATGGAACTTTCATTTTTGTTGTTTTTTTAATTCAAAAAAAAAAATGTCAAAATTGAAAAGTTTGGAGAAATTGTATTTGGGTAATATAGTTCGATTTTGTGAGAGGTTGATTATACATAGCCTCTCAATCTCTATTGAAAGAATTATATACATCTGAAAAACGATAAATTGATTTAAGACTCCTTGTTGAAATGTTGTGTATGAAATCTTTGCGGCGTTAGCGTTATATATATATTTTTCGTTGGTCAGTATATTGAATGATTACACAAGATGCTAGATAAATATTGTTGTGATTATTAATGTTATCTATGTCGTGTGCAATAATTATTAATTGATAAATTTTTGAGTATGTTTAGGGAAAAGTGGTGGATATTATTAAGTTTAGTATTGATATGGCAAATAATGTTAAGTATATGTCAATAAGTTTTATATAGTTTAAATAGTTATAAAAATTTATAATAACTTATACGTTTAAATGTTGTGATTGTTCATCCTAAATGTTTTACCTATTAAAATTCTAGTGATTTTAGGTATTTATATATCGAGAAAGACTTTAGATTTTAACGCGTTAAGTAGATTGTTGATTAATTGTGTATATCCAATTATATATTTTCGTTAAGTTCATATGATCTATGATTTGCTTATTATATTATAAATAAATGAATAAAATAAACGTTATGTTACTAGTTTATATAAGCATATTATATTCATATATGTAATCAGTGTAAATAATATAATATATATAGATACAAATTTTAAATAGGTTTAGTTTATAGATATAAATTATATGTTATATGCTTATATATACTTAATGATAATGTAAAACATCATCACAAGTGATTATGTTAGAAAAGTTGTAATGTAAGTAATTTAGTAAAAAACGATATAAGTTTAAGTGAGAAACAAAACAAAATAAATATAAATAGAGCATTATTTATTTAATATATTAAATATATTGAGAGTGATGGTATAGTTCGAGAAATGAAGGATATTGAAGAATGTCATTGAAGGTGAAAGAATTTATTTGGCAATAAATCCTAGAAATCTCCCATTCAAAAAAAATGTGAGAAGGATGACACAAGCTATGTGATGTGCACCCTATAAAGGGATGACCGATGCCTCTATGTAGATTAACCAACTGAGGTGGTGTGTAAAATTCCGTAAATTTTTTTTTGAAGCTTAAGAAGAAGCTTAAGAAGAAGCTTAGAAGCTTGTCTTTGAAGCTTGACAACCTCTTATAAGTTTCTAGAAGAAACGATGTAATTTTTCCTAGAAAATTCATGTGAAAAGGAAATACCATGAACTCTAAGGACGGAAGAAGGTTTGTGCTGTGCAGAAGATAATATAGAGTAGATAGATCAAGGATCTGTGTATTTAGATATTAAAGACGACATGTTTTCTATACCTCAATTTAAAATAATGGAGAGTAGTTCCTCCATTGTAGCACTCCAAGGATAAGCTTTTGGGGTTGGGTAGGTCGTCTTTCAAAATGAAAAGATAATATATAAAATTGGATAGCTGGCGAAATAATAATAATAAAAGTTATTAATAAAAAATAGAAAAAGAGATAGGAGAGATAGAGATAGAAAGGATAGAAAAAAAGGATAGAAGAGAACTCTTAGAAACAAAGCAACTGATAGATTTAATTAAAAGATGAAACAAAACGAAAGGAAGGAAATCAGAAAGAAGATTGCAGAGAGAAGGACAGAAACTGAAAGGGGAATTTTGCGTTTTCTTCATATTGTATCAATTATTCAGGTTCATCTCCAGGACAGTAAGCAACACCAGCTGCTAGAATTTGTTGTAGATATGGAAGGAATAGTCGTGTTGAGCAGCTGTTTCCTGAGAACTAGAGCAAAGTCATAGTCGGTGGTAAACATTGAAATCACCAAAGATGCTGATTTCAGAAACGATGACAAGAGTTTCCTCCCTAGTTTAAACCTAAAGTATTCGAATATTTTATGATATATAGATAATTGACTAATTTTGTTTTAGAGTTTAAAAAGATGTTAAGTCGAATGGTAGAATATAAAAAAAAAACTTGAAATTAGAGGCTAGAAAAAGTTAAAGCTTCATTGCGATCCAAAGCTCCAACACCAACCTTTAGCTGAAAATTGAGAATAGAGACAGACAGAGGGAACAGAATACTGTTTGCTGTTAAAGTGTTCAAACCCCTGAGTTATTTTCTGTTAAGAGGTCTAGAAGAAGAATAGTGACGTTCAACAATCCACAAAGTACAGTGCTCCATAAATGTAAAAAACATAAAGGACTTTGAAGTAGAACAAGCCAACATTGCAACTGCAGGATCATCCTTAGCAGCAGACTCCGCCAACTCCCAAAAGAAGATGACATAAAATAGGTGGATAGATAGAAGGATATTATATTAACAACAACTACCAATTTAATAGTCTACTACATGTGAAAACGCCATGTAATATTTTTAAAATGGAAAAGTGCGTGATTGTGAACTTAGTGCGTGTGGCATGTGAAGAACTGGATTGAAGCACCTATGGTACCAAACTATATAAACCTTTATGAAGGTCGACAATTAGTTTACTGTAGAACTTTCTGTGTGATTGAAAAGAAGGGAGACTATCCACTGATCTCTGCTTTAAATATAAATATTTCAGCTCGCTCCAACATTCCATATCCTCAATAAAGGGTAATTGAATATTTTCGGACAACACTTATTCTCTCTCTCTCTCTCTCTCTCTCTCTCTCTCTCTCTCTCTGCTCTCTCTCTCCCTCTCTCCTCTCCTCTTATACTACATATATAAGGTTATGGGTTACAGCATAGCATAGTTAGCAGCAGTATATATACATATATAGAAGAAAGT
>JABUQX010138046.1:10000-17500 GCA_015478945.1 Trachelipus rathkii | reverse complement strand
TTCTGAATCAATATGTTTACACAACAACAAATTTACAGCCCTACTCCACATACATGTTCCAAAAGTATGTACACCTTAACAATAACATCATTAATTTTTACAGTAAAAGGACCAATATGGTCCAAAGCAATTTTCCTGAAAGGAATCTCCTTAGGAGATATTCTGAATTCTGTGTAGTCATTCTGGTTTATTTTTATTGTCCTACCATATAATTTTTTACAAACAAGGCAGGTTTTAAGACATTTCTTTACAGTAACATATGCAGATGGAATGTAAAACTCTTTTTTAAGAATTACAAGCAACTTATAGACTCCTGCTTGTTTGGCTTTAATGTGTGTTTCTAAAATGAGTGTTTTAGTAAAGGGACAATCTTTGGACAATAATATAGGAAATTTTTCATTATAATTACTTTTTAATTTGCCAAATTTAGATTTAACTCTAATTAAGTCATGAGAATCTAAAAACAAATTTAATTGATTAGCCAGATTAGTTGATTTTATTTCAAGGGGGTTTAATAAATATTCATATGTATCTGAGAAGTTGATTTTTTGGGTTCCTTTATAAAACAATGAACAACTATCTTTATAATTACAGCTCATATTCACAGAGGGAAAGAGAGAAGGGTTTTTTGACTTTATTCTTGTTTTTAATGTGAATATATATTTTCTAATATAGTGAGTGACTCTGCACATTTTCCCAATAGAAGAAAATTTATTTAATGCTATTACTGGTTCCCACTGATCAGAGGAAATACTCTTAATCTGAAAATTAAAATGAATATTGAAGGGGATTTCAAATGAAAAAGCATCAACACATTCATTTACAGTTGGACCCTTAAAATAATTTGTTTTCTGTAATACTTTGTGAGAGACACACCTAGTAACCATATCTGCAGGGTTATTTGGACCTTTTATATGGTGAAAAACAACCTTATGACTCTCACATACTTTCATAATATGATTTAATTTATTATTAATTCCATTTACAAGGGGTTCCATTTACAAAATATCAAGATTGAAATTTAAGGAAATTTATAGAAAATATAAAAAAAACAATTTACTAAATTTAGTTAATCTTGACTATGTAAAAAAATATAGTTAATTACAAAGATGATAAAATAAAGAGAAAAACTTTACTTTTAATTGCTTAAACTATCTTTAAGTTAAAATTAAATATTAAATATAAAGAATTATATGAATAAAAAGGTGTTGGAAGATGCTCCAAGCCAATCCAGCTCCACCACAGCAGCAACAAGCCCCAAGCTGAAACACAAATTGAAGCCTTTTAAAAGTTTGTATTTTTAAGGCCAACTTCCTAAATCCATATTTTTAGAATTATTTGATGTTACATATATTGATGCACAACTTACAAGAAGAATGATCAAAAAGCTGCCTCAAAATGTGATTCTTTTTATGCTGACTGTGAAATGAGCCAAATGTGGCTATGACCTTTAAATTTTGAATAATTAATTAGGACCTCTGCCTATTTCGGCATACTTTATATAAACATAAAGTTATTCAAGAAAAAGTAAAGTAACAGCCTGATAAGCCACACTTACTCACCCAATAAATGGTAACCTTGAATCTTCTCTTGCCTTCTTGACTTTTCTTCCATTAAGATTAAAAAAGTGTTTAGAACTTCTATGGAGCTTCCAGGATGTGTTCAGTCTGGACTTTAATGCTTCTAATCATACAGATCTCAAGAATTATAAAGATGGCATTAATAGTTGGTCATTATTAAACTTAAATAGTAAATGCTAAATGATAAACAACATTGGTGGTGGTATAGTATATAGCGAATAGAAATCAATAGTAGCTAGTTAGTAAATATTTCAGCTGATCAGATGATCCCAGAATCAACTGTGTCTTTATTTTCTTCCTTTTCAGGATTGGGGCAACTAGGCTAATTTATTAGAGCAAACAAATGCCGCTTATCAGGCGATAGTAATTAAATATTTAAATATAAAAAAAAGAAAAAATGAGTTACAAAAAGAATCAGATGATAATGCAATCCATTAATCATTTTTTCTGAAGTTTAAAATATAGGGATCTTATTTTTGTACAGGAAAAAGGGTCGACGTAACATCAAATAAAAATTCCTTTACAGTCTGAAACAGGCGTTAGGATAGGCTAGGTTAGTTGAGGTTAAGTTATTTTAGGTTAGGTTAGGTTAGGTTAGGTTAGGTTAGGTTAGGTTAGGTTAGGTTAGGTTAGGTTAGGTTAGGTTAGGTTAGGTTAGGTTAGGTTAGGTTAAGTTAGGTTAGGTTATGTTAAGTTAGGGTAAGTTAAGCTTTGTTGGATTCGTTAGAGAAACTCTAAATAACCAGATTTTTTTTTTACAAACGTCGACCCATTTTCCTGTCGAACCAATTTCCTGTGGACCATTTGGGTAAAGGTCTGAATTAAATCATTTTCAGAGCTCTCGTGTTTTCTTTTCATCATCGATTTCAAAGGAATAAATCTCGAAACGATATATATATATATATTATTATAGCAGCAAAGAGTTAGCAGCGAAGGCGTTGTTATTATTGGTTATTATTATTATGGAAAGAAAGCATATATACATATTATTACTATATATATAAGGTTCCTGATGGTTGTTGCAGCAGCTATATATATATATATAAGCAGCAGTCATTGTTATTTATAGGACCTGTTGACAAAAAGGAGAAGAGTTGGGAGTTATATATATATTATGCTGTATATATATATATATATATATATATATATATAGAAAATAGCTAAATGAAATATACTTAGATGAAAAACTTATACATTTTGGTGATGGTTGTTGGCTAAGGTTGCTGCTGCTGGCTACAGTTGGCTAGCAGCGGGAATAGATACATGTTATTATATGCTATAACATATACATATATATATATATATAGCATATAGCATATTGTTGTTGGTGCTATAAGGTTATATATATATATATATATATTGGTGTATATACATATATTATTATTATATTACATATATATATATATTGGTTATTATACATATTTCATATTACATATGTAAACATATATGTTGTTGATATTATTGCTGTTGCTACATGTTGGCTATTGTTGCTGTTACATAGTGCTGCTGGCTGGTTGGCTATGCTGGCTGGCTGGGCTGTTGCTGGCTACATGTAGCGCGCTGAAGAAGAAGCTGGCTGTTGCTGGTTATATTACAGTTGCTGTTATTTCCATGGCTGGTTACATATATATGCTACATATATATATATGCTAAGGCTAAGGTTATGCTGCTGGTTATTAGATATATATATATATAAGGGGCTGGTTGGTTATATATATATATATTTAAAGGTTGTTATAAAATTTACTTTAATTCAAAGAGAAGATCTGCTTCATAATTCATCCTCTTGTCACACTCAAAGAAATCTTTCAAGATTTGTATGGAGTAATGAAACGGAAGAGAGAGAGAGAGAGAGAGAGAGAGAGAGAGAGAGAGAGAGAGAGAGAGAGAGAGAGAGAGAGAGAGAGAGAGAGAGAGAGAGAGAGAGAGAGAGAGAGAAGGGAGGAAATTAAAGAGAGTGTGTGAGTGAGAGTTTGTTTAAACTTTTGACAGAAATGGAAAGACTTCAAAAAAAGTTAATATCTGCATGAGCAATAATACGCTCACACATATAGCAACACACACATATACACACAATCTATCGTCGGTCAAGAAAGGTTGCTGGCGGGCTGGTTGGCATGGCAGCGCATGGCGTTGGCTAGCAGGCGAGCGGCGAGCAGCAAGCGTTGGCTGGGCTACAAGGCTGGGCTGGCTGCTGCTGGCTGCTGTTGCTATGGCTACATGGGCATAGCTAGCGTTGTTATATAAATATAAGCATATATTATTATAAATATTATATTGCTATATATATATATATATATACTATAGCAGCAGCTAGCTATTGGCTGGCTACATATGATACAGCTGTTGTTATTGCTGGCATGTTGCTGGAGTTACGAAGGTGCCAGCGCTGGCTGGCGCTGGCTGGCTGCTGGCTGCTGCTGCGCTTCCGGCTGGCTGCTCGCAGCGCTGGCCACGGCGAACAGCGCTGGCTGCTGGGCTGCTGCTGGCCAAGGGCTGGCTGGCTGGCTGCTGCCGCTGTTGGCTGGCTGGCTGGCTGCTGGCTGGCTGCTGGCTGGCATACTGGGCTGGCTGCTGGCTGGTGCTGAGCTGGCTACAAACATACAGCAGCACAGCTGGCCAGCTGGCTGTTGTTGCTGGCTGGCTGCTGGCTGGCTGCATGGTTGAGCTGGCTGCTGCGCTGCTGGCCAGCTGGCTATGCTGGGCTGGCTGCTGCTGGCTGGCTTGCTGGCTGGCTGCTATTACTATTATATTGGTTGGTTTCATATATGCGTATTATGGCAAGGTTGCTGGTTATATTACATATTGTTACAAAGCTAAGGGCTGGCTGTTGGCTACATACTGCTGGCTAAGGCTGTTATTGCTGATATACATATTGCTGGCTGGCTGGATGTTGAGCAAAGAGCAGCTGAAGGAAGCAGCTGAAGAAGGATGGGTGCTGCTGGCTGAAGAGCATGCTGCTGCTGCTGCAGCGGCATCATGGGCTGGCTGGTTGCTAGCTGGCTGGCTGCTGGCTGGCTGCTGGCAGCAGGCTGGCTGGGCGCTGGCTACACTGGGCTGGCTGGCCAATATTATATATATATGGCACTGCTATGTTGCTACTATACATGGCTGGCAAGGCTGGGCTGGGCTGGCTGCTGGGTTGCAGCACAGCAGCAGCAGCAGCATAGCAGCAGCTTATATATAAGGCTGCTATTGCTGGTTATGCTGTTAGAGCATATATGCTAGCTAAGGTTGGCTAAGGCTATACATATATATGGTATATATATAATATATACTATATACTATATATATATATATGCTATATATATATATATCCTCAGAGGTGACCCTATGCCTCTCGTGCTGCTCGTACTTTATGACGAGTTAACATTATATGAAAAACGTGGATAGATCTTACATTCATAATGTTAAGTGGTAAAACTCTCTTTAATTTTTGCGATAATTGGTCAATGAAAGAAAATATTACATAATAAATGTAAAGATTTTGTAAAATTGAAATAAATGTAAACTCATCGCCATTAAATACTGCTATTTCAATCAATTTTAAAAGATGGCTTGTTGTGTTCGGAGAAAATTCGCGGATATTGTGTGTGTGTGAATTTAGCCTATAAAATTATTTATATTGATGCCTTTGGCATCTCTTTGGAACATTTTCTCTTTATGTATAAATAAGTTTATTGTAAACGTATATATATATATATGCTTAGTGCAGTAGTAGTGCGGTGCAAGTGGTATATATAGAAAGATATATGTTATAAGTTATATATATATATATATATATATATATATAGAGAGAGAGAGAGAGAGAGAGAGAGAGAGAAAGTGAGAGATAGAGTAAAAAGTTACTGGAATCGCCGCTGATATGTATATAGCATATATATATACAGCAGCAGCAGCAGCATGCTGGCTGGCTAAGGCTGCTGGTTATACATGGCAGCAGCAGCAGCAGCATGCTGCTGCTGCTGGCTATGGCTATAAGGTTGCTGTTGTTACAGCAGCAGCAGCAAGGCTGGCTGGTTGCTGCTGGCGCTGGCATGGGCTGCTGGTGCTGCTGGCTATGCTGGCTAAGGCTACTATATATATATATATTAGGATAGCCAAAAATATCGATATATCGAAATATCGATATTTCTGGCTCGATATATCGATATTTTTGGTCGATATTTTCTTAGGCGATATATAACGATATTTCGATATTTTTCCCATATTTCGTTCTTCGTTCGTCTCCCAATGTCGTATAAAATAAACCGAAAAATTGTTTTAGATTTTCGTCTTTTCGGGAGCCAAAAATAGGGAGAGGGCACATACCACATAGTCAAATTGTCTTCTCAGTATTCACTAATCACTATTCAGTTATTCAGTGATCAAGTGGATAATGCGACCAAATAAAATTTTGGAATGATATTATGATAGTAAAAATGCTATGTTTATGTTAGCAATGAAATATCTTACTGTAAATGCGACGTCAGTCTCGTCAGAACGAACAGTATCATTATTAAACAATGTTTGCTCAAATGAAAGGAATAGATTGACTTCCGAGCATATCAATCAGTTAGTCTTTTTAGGTGCATTAGATGATAAGTATTGGGCTTTGTAATAATATATATATATATATATATATATATATATATATATATATATATATATATATATATATAAGATTATATATATATATATATATATATATATATATATATATATATATATATATATATATATATATATATAATTAAAGAGTAACTAACTTGAGTTACATTGAATAAAAGTAAAGGAATTAAAAATAGCTATCAGAGTTTTATTTTCCTTTTTTCATGAAATATTTTATAATTTATTTATTTATTCTGAGACTATTAAAGACTTTGCAGTCCACTCGAGACTAGCCTGATCCTGATTTACGTGTAGCTCTGTGGAGTGTGTTCAGTGTCAGTGTGGACGAAGATAATCATTGCAGAAATCTAATACCGGAACAGGACTTCTGTGAGTTGGTTTACAGTTAACTTACCGAGTACCGACTAGTCTAATCATCATCTACTGGCGATTACGATTGTTTCGCTTAAATATGTAATTAACTAAATTAACGATTTTATAATAGCTATTACTAAAAGTTAGTATTTGGGGGTACATCACTACAGCTTTTCTTATGATAAGTCGTCTGGCATCCAGTTCGAACTTCTTAAATATTATTTCATTTTATTACTAAAATTTAATAGATTTTCTTAAGATCCAGACTTCCAGACTCCAGAGTCGTCCAAGTATCAGTTGTCTACCATCCAATTTAAATTAATTTCGTTGTTGGAATCAATATTTATTTTGTACTTCTTAAATAAGAAATCATTTTGAAGATTCCTAGCTTCATTAATACTTAATAGTTATTTTTCATTTTTAATACAAAAAAAAGGGATTTTTATGATTATTGTTTAATTTTCTAGTGAAACGCGATTTTCTTATTTAATTTATTCACTCGTCCACAAAAAGTCGAAAACACCCCAATTCCTCAAGATCCAACATCAACGCTTTCTAGCACAACTTCAGTCTTCAACCTCTTGGAGTTGGAAACTTGAAAGTTGGAAGACCTGAAGAGTGAAGATCCTTTTTCCATTTCTACCTATTTTACGTCTGCTCATTTATAAATTAAGCCTTCTCTGAGTGAGTATAGCATAGCAGCATGGTATAGTGCTGAGCAGCAGCAGCAGCGTTGTTGGCTGGTTATGCATGGCTGCTGCTGGCTGCTGGGCTGGCTAAGGCTGGCTGGGCTGCTGGGTTGTTGCTATATATATATATATATATATATATATATATACATATATAGGCTATATATATATTTTTAAAAGGAAGTTAGATAAAAAGACATGATATCGAAAATCGCCAAACGCTACTGTGCATCCCTGCAGTGTCACGTGTTAGCTAAAAACCCAAT
>JABUQX010138046.1:0-5000 GCA_015478945.1 Trachelipus rathkii | reverse complement strand
CCGGATCCGGAGCGGGAGCCGGATTCTGGGTATAAATTTTTTTTAAGAAAAATTTTTTTAGATGAAAAATTTGTTGCCAGAAGACGTGCTGAACAGGTTTCAAATAGTGCAGAATCCTTAGTCGGATCCGGATCCGGAGTCGGAGTCGGAGTCGAAGTAGGAGCCAGAGTCAGAGCCGGTGCAATAGTATAAATTTTTTTCAGAAGAATATTTTTTAGATGAAAAATTTATTGCCAGAAGTCGTGCTAAACAATTTTCAAATAGTGCAGAAACCTTAGTCAGATCCGAGCCAAAGCCGAACTCGGAGCCGGAGCCGGAGCCAAAAACCTGATCCGGATTCGGAGACGGATCCTTTTGGGTGAAAAATTTAATGCCAGAAGACGCACTGAACAATTTTCAAATAGTGCAGAAACCTTAGTCAGGTCCGATCCGATCCGGATCCGAATCCGGATTCAGAGACGGATCCTGGGTATAAATTTTTTCAAGAAATAATTTTCTTAGATGAAAAATTTATTGCGAGAAGACTTGCTTAACAATTTTCAAATAGTACAGAATCCTTAATCGGATACGGATTTGGAGTCGGAGCCGGAGCCGGATTCAAAGTCGGAGATGGAGTCGGAGCCAGAGTATGATTTTTTCATTTTTTTAGTTGAAAATTTTATTCATAGAAGACGTGCTGAACAATTTTCAAATAGTTCAGAAACCTTAGTCGGATCCGGATCCGGAACCGGAGCCGGATCCTGGGTATGATTTTTTTAAAAAAATATATTTTTAGGTGAAAAATTTATTGCCAGAAGACGTACTGAACAATTTTCAAATAGTTCAGAAACCTTAGTCAGATCCGGAGCCGAAAGTGAAGTCGGAGCTGGAGTCAGAGCCGGAGCCTGTAGTCAAGCCGGAGCCTGAGTATGATTTTTTTCAAAAAATATTTTTTTAGGTGAAAAATTTAATGCCAGAAAACGAACTGAACAAATTTCAAATAGTGCAGAAACCTTAGTTGGATCCGGATCCGGAGTCGGAAAAGGAGCCGGATTCTGGGTATAATTTTGTTCCTATAAATAATTTTTTGGTGAAAAGCTTATTGCCAGAAGACGTGCTAAACAATTCTTTCAAATAGTGCAGAAAACCTTAGTCGGATCTCAGCACCGGATCTGGAGCCCCAGCCGGAGTATGAAACTGAACCGGATTCTGGGCATAAATTTTTTCAAAAAATATTTTTGTACGTGAAAAAAATTTATTGCCAGAAAGTACTGAACAATTTCAAACAGTGCAGAAACTATAGTCGGAGTTGGAGCCGGAGCCGGAGAAAAATAATTATTAATTTTCTTTTGGGTTGTAAAATAAATATATCAAAGGCTTGAATTGATTCAATTGAAAAAGAATATATATATATATATATGGATTGGGTCCCGAAAGTGGTTGGTTATAAGTAAGTATATATATATATATATAGAGTTATATATATATATTTATATATATATATATAAGTAGCAAGAAGTCGCCTATATATATATATATATATATATATATATATATATGGATTGGGTTATGAAAGAATCAGAGGTGGGGTGAGGTAGCAAGGGATGGTGTTAGAGTAATGGAGGATGAAAGAGAGTGGAGGGTGCCCTACCTATTATATGCTGATGATTTAGTATAGTGTGGCGAATCTCAAAAAGCTTTGAGGGATTTGTAGAGAGAGATTTGGCAGGTGTGAAAAGGAGGGGTTTGAAAGTAAACGTAGAATAGAGTAAGGTTATGGTTTTGAGTGAGGATAGTTCTCTGTGTAAAGTTATGTTAGATGGTGAGCAGCTGGAACAAATGTCTGAGCTTATTATTTAGGATATATGGTGGATGAAAAGGGAACGGATGATGCAGAATGTAGTATGAAAGTTGTGAATGGAAGGAAGATGGCTGGTGCAATTAAATCCTTAGTGGATGCAAAAGGAATAAGTCTTGAGTGTACTAGGGTCTTATATGACGGTATGCTATTACCTGTTCTAATGTATAGTAGTGAGACTATGGTCTGGAATAAGAGGTACAGATATAAAGTATAGATATAGAACTTCTGCTGGGGCTTCACGGCATTTTGATGGGTTGCTCCTGGGTTACAGGAGCAACCAACCAAAGTCAAGCCACGCCGACAATGACACAAGATGCTTGTTGCGATAAATTTGCAATTAAAAGACGATGAAAAATTTCACTCGCGCCAGGACTTGAACCATCGACAACAGCGTTGCCGTTAGACAATGTACAGGAGGCTCTACTACTAGTCCGATCTGCCACTCCAGGAAAAGAAGGTATCTCGGAACAGTTTTCAAGTCTCCTGCTTCGATATAATTACTTTGATATGGTACTTATTTAAATCCATAGAAGGGTGCTTTCAACCCCCAACTGGGGCTACACAGCATTCTGCTAGTTTGCTTCAGTGTTACAGGAGCAACCAACCAAAGTCAGGCCACGCCGACATGGGAACATCATTCTTGTTACGATAAATTTTGCAATAATAAGAAGAAGAAAAATTTCATTCGCGCCAGGACTCGAACCGTCAACAACAGCGTTACCGTTAAACAATGTACAGGAAGTTCCACTACTAGTCCGATCCGACACCACAAAAAAAATAAGGTATCTCTTTACAGTTTTCAAGTTTCCTGCTTCGATATCACTGCTTTGAAACTCGATACTTATTTAAATCCATAGGAAGGGTGGTTGGAACCCCATGCTGGGGCTGCACGGCATTTTTCAGGGGGGTGCCCCTGGGTTACAGGAGCAACCGACCAAAGTCAAGGAACGCCGACATGGGCAAAAACATGCTTGCTGCAACAAATTTGCAATAATAAAACGAAGGAAAATTTTCACTCGCACCAGGACTCGAACCATCGACAACAGCGTCACCGTTAGATCGAATGTACAGGAGTGCTCTACCACTGCGATCCGGGCTTCCCAGAAAAAAAGTGCCATCTCTGAAGTTTTTTCAAATTTCTGCTTCTCGATATCACTGCTTTTTTGAAACCTCGATATTTATTCAAATCCATAGAAGGGTGGTTGGAACCCCTTCTGGGGCTAAACGGCATTTTGCTAGTTTGCTCCCGTGTCACAGGAGCAACCAACCAAAGTCAGACCACGTCGATATGGGCACAACATGCTTGTTGCGACAAATTTGCATTAATAAGACGAAGAAAATTTTCACCCCGCGCCAGGACTCGAACTATCGACAACAGCGTCGCCATCAGAGACAATGTACAAGAGGTCAAACCACTAGAGTCAAATCCGACACCCCAGAAAAAAAGGTATTTCATTACAGTTTTTAAGTTTCCTGCTTCGATTTCACTGCTTTGAAACTCGATACTTATTAAAATCCACAGAAGGATGGTTGGAAACCCTTCTGGGGCTACACGGCATTCTTCAGGGGTGCACATGGGTAACAGGACCAACCGACCAAGGTCAAGGAACGCCAACAGGCGCACAACATGCTTCTTACGACAAATTTGCAGCCAAGACGAAAATTCGCTCGCGCGCCAGGACTCGAACTATCGACAACAGCGTCACCGTTAGACAATAAACAGGGAGGCTCTACCACTAGTCCGATCCGCCTCCCTAGAAAGAACGTATCTCGGAAGTTTTCAAATCTCCTGCTACAATATCACTGCTTTGAAACTCGACACTTACTTAAATTCACAGAAGGGTGATTGGAATCTCTGCTGAGGCTACACGGCATTCTTCAGGGGTGCTCCTGGGTTACAGGAGCCACCGACCAAAGTCAAGGAACGCCGAAATGCGCACAAGATGCTTGTTGCGACAAATTTGGAATAATAAGACGAAAAAAATTTCACTCGCGACAGGACTCGAACCATCGAAAAATGCGTCGCCGTTAGACAATGTAGAGGTGGCTCTACATTCTTCAGGGGTGCTCATGGGTAACAGGACCAACCGACCAAGGTCAAGGAATGCCAACAGGCGCACAACATGCTTCTTACGACAAATTTGCAAATAAGACGAAAAAAAATTTCGCCCAGGACTCGAACTATCGACAACAGCGTCGCCGTTAGACAATATACAGGAGGCTCTACCACTAGTCCGATCCACTTCCCCAGAAAAAGAAGCATCTCGAAAGTTTTCAAATCTCCTGCTTCGATATCACTGCTTTGAAACTCAATACTTATTTAAATCCACAGAAGGATGGTTGGAACCCCTAATGGGGCTACACGGATTCTTCACGGGTGTTCATGTGTTACAGGAGCAACCGACCAAAGTCAAGGAACGCCGACATGCGCACAATATGCTTGTTGCCACAAATTTGCAAATAAGACGAAAATATTTCACTCGCGGATCTGAACCATCGACAACAGCGTCGCCGCTAGGACAATGTACAGGAGGCTCTACCACTAGTCCGATGTGCCTCTCCAAAAAAGAAGGCATCTATGAAGATTTCAAATCTCCTGCTTCGATTTCACTGCTTTGAAACTTGCTACATATTTAAATCCACAGAAGGGTGGTTGGAACCCCCTCTGGGGCTACATGGCATTTTTCAAGGGTGCTCATGGGTTACAGGAGCAGCCGACCAAAGTCAAGGATCGCCGACATGCGCACAACATGCTCGTTGCGAGAAATTTGCAATAATAAGACGTAGAACTCTTGCCAGGACACGAACCATCGACAAGAGAGTCGCCGTTAGACAATGCACAAGGAAGCTTTACTACTAGTCCGATCCGCCTTCTCTAAAAGGAAGACATATCTCGAACAGTTTTCAAGTCACCCGCTTTGACATCACTGCTTTGAAACCGTACTTATTTAAATCACAGAAGGTTGCTTGCAAATATATGATATATATATATATGTTAAGCATATAAGGCTAAGTATATATATATGTTATGCAGCAGCAGTTGTTATATATGGCGTTATATATAAGTGTATATATATATGAAGCGGCACGAAAAACGCGAAAGCGTTTCAATGATAAATGCGAAACGGTTAAACACCCAAATTCCATTGAACGAAGTACG